>CAEGAG010289904.1:0-18539 GCA_903067065.1 Brachyrhaphis terrabensis
TGTCCTGATTCTAAAGAGGTATGGCATGGGTATGTTGGCATTGTTTTTGGCTGAGTTATGTGCGGTAATAAAAAAAAATTATGCAAATTATGCAAATCGCCCGGGCTCGGGCGGGTGGAGGTTAAGTTTAAACAGATGAATGTGAGTTCATCTGGTGTGTGCCCTCATAGAGTGATTGGTTAACATGTAAACATTTTGGGGGTGATATTTTTAATGACAATGTGGACAGATGTTTGGGGTTTTGTGCAGCAGAAAGTGCGTGCCGTATGCACCCTGTGACAAACTGTATTTTGATACGAAAGATCATAAAACATTCAAGTCTGAGGCGGAGAGTGTTGGATCTGTTGCACATCCCATGTTAAGACATAAGAAGCAAGAGAATTCTCTCAAAGTTTATACAGTTGCTAAACATCATGGAATTGAAGCAAGTTGTTGGTATAACACTGTATTGCTAAACATGGAGCTGTTCGACGACTAACAATTTATTTAAGAGGCTTTTCCCTGTAACTCAAAGCAGTTTTTTAAATATACTTTCAAATAAAGATGAGTTGTAGCTACTTGTATCAGCCAGAACTGTGGAACTGTCACCCTCCTGTGTTGTTTGATGCAGTTTCAGTTGTTCACTTATGGCTCTGCGATAGGGGCAAGTTCAGTGAGCAATCTTTTTCTCACTTGTGTAGCTTAGCACACACCTGCAATACTTGAATTCAATGTTCTTTTGTCTTTCCCACTTTGAATAGTGGCTCAGACAAATTGTTCTCTGTATCAGATTCTGTTTATATTTCAGGAAAACAGGAAGAGATCAATTGCTAATTTGAAGTTCCTAGGCAATCTTATCAGTTGACAAAATAAAAGCATAAAATAAAATTAATAGATTTAATGAGTTTCGTTACGGACCCCAATAAGTTTAGAACCAGTGATTTATAAAAGCTATTTTTTTTTATATACTTAAAGGTTTTCACACCTTTACCAACGGTGTCAAAAAATTTTAAGGATATTTTATATGACTTTTCATGATAGTCTTTATAATGTTGTACCATTTTATTGCTAAACCATGAACGGAAGTTGGCTAAATGGTTATTATAAGTTGGTAAAAAAGACAGTTTGGCCTGCATAGTTGGGGGCACTGTTGAATTGCAGTAAGAAGAATTGTATGTTCTCCGCTGCATGAGTCAGTTCTCTCTGGGTACTCAAACATCCTCCACTGTCCAAAACAATAACTGTTTGGTTGACTTTTATCTCTAAGTTGCTCTAAGGTGTGAGTGTGTGTGTACAGTGTTGTTTGTCCCTTATGTCTCTGTGTTATACCAGGGTCAAATAGTATGTGTTTTTATTTAAGCATTTACAAAGTTTAGAGTACAACAAGAAATACCAGGAGATTAAGAGAAGATTATACATTCAGACTTGATGCTTTATCCTTTTATCCAAGAATTTAATAAGCAGAAGATTATTTTCCTGAATGTTGATGTCCATCAATGGATGGAGTCATTATCCATTAATCCATCCATCCAATTGTAATTGATGGTGATGTCCTAGAATGAACTCACAACTTAACAGTGATGGGTTGACAACGAAGGCCTTCATTTTTATACCACATAAATTATCTTTTATTTTATTTGGAGAACAATGCATACAACATACACAATTCAGTAAACTCCTCTACATAAAACATTTTCGTAGTTTTTAAATAAAGCATGCAGATGCTTTGATCCATTTTCATGCACTTGTGAGCACGCGATGTCAATGTGAAATAAGTTGTTCATTGTTGGTGGAATTAGTTTAAGAGGATTACTGATCATTTAAATAAGTAATTAATTTACTCTTATTCCATTTTAGTAGAGAGATCTAATCCTTCTTTTCTACTTCTCAAAGCAGATACAGAAGGGGTGTGTGAGCGTGTGTGAGAGAGAGAGAAATAGAGCTTTACAGAAGTTCTCTGTGTGAATCGGTTTCCTGTGTCATTAGTCTAGATCCACTCTAATGATGGTCCCACTGGAGCGCCACTTCACACACATGGACAGACACACACCTACACACCCCCACACACACACCCATACACCTGCACAAACACGCAGCGGCACAAGCTGAAATGCGGCCTGTGTTAAGTGCGACAGATATGAGAGGCTGCGGTTGCACATGCAAGCATATGTATGTAAATTCCCTCATTTATGACATTATGTGGAGGAGGTATTGTCTCCAACATAATGTATGACTGCCAGGGAAACATGAAAGATGGAGAGAAATAGAGAGGCTCATATGCATGCAGAGAACTGATACGCTTTAACATATAATGACAGTTTCTGCATATGGAAGAAGAAACACGCAGCCGAAGGAGAATTAGAGACATGAGACAGAGGAAAGGAAATGTGAGAAAAAGAAGAAATCAGGATCAAATTAAAAATGGAGTGGACAAAAGATACTAATAGACCTGAAATCAAATTTCTGTTTTTTCAAAAGAGAAATTTAAGAAAAAAATTGAAAAAAAAAACAAAAAACATTACATCAATTTGACCACTTGAGCTTTTTGAGATAAATGACTTGGATTGTATTACTGAAGAGGTGGAGAACACTGAGAAAACATGAACAAATTGGATAAAAATAACAAAAAATGTCAATCTCAGCAGAAAAAAAACATCAGACCAGATACAAAAGACAGTAAGCGATGGAAAGCTGTGAGAGCAGTAACAGCAAAACACAAATACAGGAAATGGAAACACATTTGCCAAATGAGTTCTGAATTAACAAATTTTCCCATCTCATGGATCTGTCTGTTACTAGAGGCACAAAACTTGGAAAAATATCTAAGACCTTAAGCACGGAGGGGGGAACGGTCAACCAGGAGTGGCCAATGAGAGGCACTCCATGCTGGGATGCGTATGCTGGAAACAAAAGCTGCACTAGAAAACTTTTTGAATGAGATGTGCACCAGATGTGCTCCAAAGCATTCTGTACATAACTTTTCAACGTGCTATAAACTCTTGGATAGATGCATCAGGTCAGTAATATTCCAATGAGAATTTTTTTTACTGATTTATTTAATGGCCTCCACTATGCTCTCCATGAATAAAGTTGAAAAAATATCAATGTCTCAATGCTTTTTGTCAACTTGGTTGAAAATTTCTGCACCAAACACAGAGGTGTGTAAATAGTAACCCATCAACATGACGATGGCTTTCAGATTTTTCCATCACCATTTTAAGAAACGATCATATTGGGAAGGAATTCATTTAACAGAACTTTCCCATCCATTGGTGGGTCTTGGAGGCAAGAAACAAGGAAAAATGTTAATGTCCAAACATCCAGTTGAGAGAAGAGACTCTCACTGCTGTTTTATATTGGTGTGTTTCATGTGAACAGTGATTTAAATGTTAATTACCACTCTCTATCTGGCCCAAGATTTATTTATTTATTTTTTTGGTTTTGCTTGCCTTGATCTTTTACTCCTCAGTAGGAAAGCTCTAATACTCAACAGATGCTAGTTGAGACACACCAGTTTCACCCTGCTGAAGCTACTGCTTCTGTCTGAACACTTTGACTTTTCATTAAAGTGTTGTTCATTTCCAGACTCTGTAGCTCCATGCTATGATTCCTCTAAGCAGAGCATAGTGGAGGCGAATGCCCATCTGATGTGTTAGCCGCTGTTTACCACTTTGTATAGCATGATGCATAGTTTGGACTGTCATTCTTACTTAAACTATAAATATAGGAAGCAGTGTAGTGGAAGAGATCAGAAAATTACTCTGCTGTGTGCGTTGGTGACAAAATTAATAAACAGACACAGCAGTGGAAAAGGTTTTGACAAAGCCAGTCTCTTTTCTCTCCTGTTGCATCCCTCTCTTCTTGTTCCTGCTGTCCTATTTCCCCTCTCTCCCCATCTCTCCACTGTGGCCTAATAAGGCTCAATTACACTCAGTTTCTTCCATTCATTATCAGCATGGGCCCTTGCCTTTCTTTGTGGACTCTTAATAAATACTAACACGGAGAAGTAGCCGGGGCCTGGGCTCACTTATGAACTCGTTAATAACTGGCTGCTGTTGCAGTGATGGAAACAGCTTTCTCAGCAGCCTGTCTCCAGCTGCCACACAAACACAAAAACACAAAGGATAGTTGTTAAAAAGGGGGAGCTAGCCCTCTAGTTAGCCTTTGAGACAATGCTTTGGCAAATGACAAGCACCGGCAATTAGCGCTTCCATGACGGTGGGGTAACCCTATACATCTTTGTCTGTTTCAATCACGGAGGGACGCCAGTCATGGCGAGAATTAGAGCCAAGGATGCCATCAATTTCCCTTAACCTGTTTTATATTGCTCATTGTAGGTGAATGCATGATAGATTGTTTTTGTCATCCTATTAAAAGTGACATCGGGCATGTTAACAGAAGAGGCTGGAACACACCCTTCCAGCCAGGAAGTGCTGCATTTGTTTTTGTATGAATTTGTGGGGTTGGGTGGTGGAAAACAATAGACTCATTCTCACTATTTATGTTTCTTGCAGTAAGAGTTTTCTTTGTAAATATATTTCTAATGAGATTATTGCATCAAATACACAACTGATGCTGGCAACAACCTAAGTAGTCCACACATATGAAATTAGGTTATGGGTACAACAAATGAAATGAGTATGTCTACAGGAATATATTTAGTACTTAGAAAATGTTTTTGGTCATGAAGTCCATCACAAGTCTTCTGTGTGGAGAAACTGATGGCATATGTAGTTCTGGTGTGATCTTGACAAAGTATTTTCAAATCTTGAAAGGTCAGAGAGTCTTTGTTGTGCAGTCTAATCTTGAGTTCTTTTATTGATTTTTAATAGGATTCAAGTTAAATGGTTGAACAGGCCATGCCAGCAGATTCATTTTATTTTCTCAGAAACCTTGGGTTCTAGCTTGTTTAAATCTTGTTTAAATCAAGTTTAATGTTTTTTAATATAATATCTAAGTAAATCTCTCCATTCATCCTTTTTCAGTTAATAATTTGTCAGTACCGTATGATGAAAAACAGATTTATATCATGATGTTCCCACCTCCAAACTTTATTGTTGGTATGGGCTTTTGAGTGATGTTCAACACTATTCCTTCTCCAAGATAGAATTCAGTTCATATACAACATTATCACAATATTTCATTGGCTTGTCCAAATGTTCTGTAGAAAATATTAAAACTGAAAACACTTCTTCTGTAGGGGCATCTTTTGTCACTGTTTTCACTGAAAAGTTGTAACTGCTAATTCCAGGTCTTTCTAGAGCACTCTGCAAGAAACCTTTTGCTCTTGGAAAAGGTTTTTTGAGAATTATTTGGACTCCACCGTTGGAAATCTTACAGGCACATCAGCTACTTGATGGTAAACTGTTTTTCTTTCCACATGGATAAAGGCCAGAACTTTGCTTTGCCCAAATGTACACAAAACCATTAACATTAGTATATTTTGCAACAATATACATGTGAAAGTCTTGAGAGATTTCTTTTATTTGGTACCAAAACCCTGGTATTGACAAAACCTTTCTTCTAGGTCACGAAGTAGGACCAAGCGAATTTCTTTCTAAACACTGCCTTGTTCAGCTTCTTTTTCCTAAAGTGAGAATTATTTATTATGATGTACTACTTTATTACACACAATATACAATTACACAATTATTTAGTTTCCAGGCACATGAAATGGCAATTTAATAGCAGAATTAACTAACCATGTTATCTTCAGTGTTTGTAAAAATGCTGTATATATCAAAGATGACTTGAAAGATATTTGACGGCTTGAAATTGGGCCTCTGTTTCTTTAAGTAGCTCGTACTCTTTCCAACGCTCAGCTTTCAGCACATCATCACAACAACAAAAATTCTTTATGGCATTTACAATCACCCTTAGGAGTGTCGGACTGACAAGTTGATCATATGATAAAATCAATAGACTTGCAGTTCTACCAGGTGTTTGTTGAGAGCTGCTGATGGAGCTGAGTAGGTAAAGCATGGAAAGCGGTGCTCTGTGAGGTGGAAGCTCGACTGGAGACTACAAGGAGGAGATTTGGGAAAATAGGCGGCGCTTTGTGAGCGTGAGAGTTTAGGCACCTCTAAATGCTTAGGGTTTAGGGGCGCCAGATGGCTGCCAGAGGAGATTCAAGGATTCCTTAAGTATGTATGAAAGAGTCAAAGCAGAACTCCAGGTGTGTTTTTGATGATGGAATAACATTATAACAGGATATAAAGCTCAGAAAAGTTACTTTTTACACAATATCCACCCTTTAACTAATGTTGTTAAATGTTGTGTGTGGATTTATTGGGTTGTAACAAACATCTCGTTTGAATTTCACGCTTATGTGCCGATCAGAAATACTGACAAAATCCCTGGCACTTTCAACACTTCTGTTGTGATATCGGATGACTTTCCTCACCACAAAAGACTTTCAGCTTGCTTCTGTCCATAACATTACCGACGGATAAACACACTCTAAACACACTCCTTCTGTTCACACAGCAGTTCAATCTTCCCTCCCTGAGCCTGTAGACTGTCACAGGGAATCAGACAGACAGGCTCTTTATGGCAGTCTTTACGACTCTGACTGAAATAACTGTATTCCCTGGTGGGAGATAGAGTGCTGGTGGGAAATGTAACTGTATACATTTACTACGAGAGGAGATGGAATCCGTAAGACGAGAGATGTCCCACACACTGGTCAACCAGAAGGACTGAATTCCCTCAAATTGGCCTCCTACCCTTATTTTCCTGTCTGCCATAAAAGCTCTCTCTTTCAGACAAACATCTCATCTGTCTGTCTTTGTTCATCCTCCCTGGCAGGTTTGAACCGGCAGCCGTGGTAGACTGGAGTCCAGGGTTGTCCTGTAAGATGAAAGATGGCACGGCTGCAGCGCTCATGGACGATCACACCCTTCGTGTCACGCAAATGCACGTTCTCTCTCTATCTCTCTCTCTCTCTCACCCACCCATGTGTGTTCCTGGTCTTTCATTTGACGTTGAAATGGGCCCTGCCTAGGCTAATTTACATAATACACTTCTGACACCTTTACTTTCTTCATCAATCACACCCAGGCAGCTTCTCCAGGTCCGGGCTTTTGTCTGAGCATGTCTGTTGTCTGTGGCACGTGTAAAGGCTCGGCACAAAAGATTAATTTCACAGCTTTTTTTTTCTCTTCCTCTCCTTCGTCTTCATCTTTTCCCCTCTCTCCTTCCCTCTGTCCCTCTATCTCACTTCTTATCATTGTCCTTCTCCTTCTTCTTTTTCGTTCATCACTTACTTTCATTTCACAAAGCCTGCAGAATGACAGCAGGCAGATAATGAAAACAACAATGCAAGCACTTTTTTCCCCGCCTCTGTTAACTCTGGGTGGCCATATTCCTCCTCAGGAGTATGTTATTCCTGTCTTCCTCACATATTCCTCTCTTTTCCAATCTGTCTGGAGTTTTTCTTTTCTTCTTTGTCATCCCAACATGGAATCATTTAATAAACCTGTAAAGGATTCCTTGTTCCCTTTTCTCTTACTTGTACACATTAGGCAGATTTTTGTTTGTTTACCTTTTTTCTGAAAATAAAACTCAACTCAACTTTGAAATCTCTGATGAAGGTCAGAGGTCCTGAGAGTCTACAAACTTGTAATTTATTTATTTTTCTTGATAAAGTCAAAGATCCTGAACGACTAGTGAGGAGCAAAAGCTTTGAAAGAAATTTTAGTGGGACTTAGAAGCTAAACAAATGATGTGTATAGCAACAAAGTATATAATTTTGCATCTGAATTAGCTGGAGATGTCCTAAGAGTAGGCTGTGTCTTGTTGGATTCAAAACTAATACAGACACTGGCGATGGTAATTTGAATTTTTAAGGCCTAAAAATGAGAAAATGTAAATGGTATTAAAATAATCTTGTGTGATTAAAACAACAAACAGTATGTTTATTACTTCCTACCATTGTTATTGTACCTCAAGTGTGCCTCATATTTCAATTATACAAAATAATGAAAAAGACTCTGGAAATCTCACGCTTGTTCACTGATTGAATTGAGAGGGCAACTGTGGCTCATATCAATCTTTCAGCAGATGGGCTGCAAAGAGGGGCCGTATCTCCCCTTTCAATTAAAAGATCTGAAACAGTCACAGTTTAACACAAATATCTGTGTCAAACTAAGCTGCTTCCTTTTCTATTCACTTGCTTATTGGTCTCTGGTTGACATCTGGGCTTCTCCAGGCAGCTCCCAGCTGGAAGCACGTGCTAAAAGACTATTCAAGTGTCTGACAAATGGAGGTCCAGGTGAGAGAAAGTTTCTGCTGTGGTCAGTGCTCCTTTTAGTTTTCGCCTTCCCACCTCACAGTGGGGCACCGGAATGCAGCCAGTAACATAATGAGCCCCAGAGGCCTGGTTTTAGCAGCATTTCACTCAGTCTTCAGCACTTAACGCCAGTGGAACTGTGCTGGCATCAATAATGCTTGTTGACTTCCCAGTTAGGTTGCCTGTCTTCTCTCTTTGAATCATAATGTGAACTTTTAGTGCCCAGATTATGACCAAAATAAATCAGATTAATGTGGAAGCTTAGAGATTGGATTGAGATCCTGCAAGTACTTCATATGAACATACAGTGATCTATTGAAAAAATATGTTAAAAATATTGTGAATTATCCAGATTTTAAATTTTTATTTTATGTGTTTGATTTAACAGATTTTGGAGTTTGGGCTGTTTTTTTAAGTGACGTTCAACACAGTTTGTCTCCAGAATGTGTAATACTAATAATTATTAATTGTCCACAGGCCAGAATGCTTTTTAGCAGCCAAGGAATTACTGAATAATTCCTTCTGCAGTTCTGAACAGTCCTACATTTACAACTATACCAGCTGAAATTGTAACATCCCTACATATACACACACGTTACTCTTGGGAATTTTACATAAAACCAAAGTTTTAAAACCGTTAAGTTTCAATGTGCTTCTTTCCCAGTCCAAAATAATGTATGTTAAAGGTTTTAAAGCTCTATCCAGAAAAGATATTTTCAAGATCTACATTTTCTGCTACTTTTATATCCAACACGTTCTGGAGATTTTAAAACTGTGGCTAAATAGACAAAATTGATGACATAAGAGCCCATTCCATGCATGTACACCAGAAACTGTAGGAACACTTCGAATAATTTATTGACTTTTCCGCATCTCTGTTGCTTTCCAATAAACTTGAAATATATGCTGAAATCTTTAGCCTGTTACTTTAGCCTTGCTCAAATTTTTCTTCCTTTGAATTTTGAAGTGCCATCAATTTCAACGGCGTCTCCACATAACGGAACATCATGGTTATTTAGCGTTTTTGTTGGAATTCCAGAGAGACATTTTTATACTGTGTAAAAATACACATTTTTACCGTAGGAGTGTCAGGGCCTAAGTGCCATTTCCATGTGTATATATATATATATATATACTCAAACAGATTATATGCCTCAGTGATGTCAAAATAACTCATTGAGACCAGAGGTCAGAAAGAAACTCAGAGCACTGAATCACTAGATGAAGTCTACCAAAAGGCAACACCAGTTCAACCAACCACTTGTTAAAACCCAAGTTTGTGGAGTATCATCTCAGAAAACGCAGCACAAAAAAACCTTGAATCAAATGGGGAAGCACAGCAGAAGAACACTGGGTCCACATCTGTCAACTATGTACAGGAAACTGTAGCCCCATCCCCTTAGAGATGAGGTGTATCCGCAAAGGATTTTTTTTTTATCAAAGGGCTCTGCATTCACATGGATTTTACGTTTTGGGAGACCAGAAATGATCATTTTGAAACTCGGTTCCAAACTTAATAAATTTCAGAATTCCAGATTAATGTTTCTGTCAAAACTAAAATGTTTGTTGTAATGCTAAAACATTCTGCACAAATGTAGTGCAATTCTTTTCTGTAATTTCAGTTTCATAACTAATCAACAACAGACATGATGTGAGACATCATTTATAATCAAATGAGAGAAAACTTTTGAGTTTGACATTTTTTGTGTGTTCCACGCACTTACCCCCATAACAGACAGTCATATTTGTACTACCTGAAACATTTGAATCATTGTTATTGGGAGACCTGACGGTCACATTGGAAGATCTTCATGCTTCTGATCCCAAGGACTTTCCTCTTCCCCTGCCAGGTGCGTACACTTCTGGGTTAACACCCTACCATCTTCACACACTCACACCGATGCTCGTTTCCCTCCCCTTCATTTCTCTCTGAAGGAAATTAGCGCTATCCTCCCACCCCAGGTGGCAAAGGGAGGGGCAACGGGAATGGAGAGGCGGAGAGGGCGGAGGAGTGTCGAAAGCCTGATTTATCTAAGCCTGTCAGGCCCTGAGAGGCCTTGCTGGGTGCTTGTGTGTGTTGGAGAAAGACAGCGGCGGTGGTGGTGGTGGGGTTCCGAGTGTTTACAATGGGTGCAGAGAGAGAAGTGTCTCTCCCACCTTGGCCTCTGGGTTGGCACTGCAGAAGCCCCTATCTCCCTCATTAGGAAGTGTATATGTGTGTGTGTGTTATCGGCGGGGTGCAACAGTGTGACAGTTCAAAGTGACATTCACACTTCCTTCTTTTTCTCCTGTCCTATTTCTCACTCTTGCACACATACACACATGGAAACAGGGAATAGGTGCCAACATGTGACATTAGTCCTGATGTCTATATGATACCTTAGTATCTGCAAAGCCACCAAACTGGACGTCATCCACCAGCACTAACACACAAACCTCAAAATACATGCTGAAACTCACTTCAAAGATTAGTTACACAAGAAATAAGGACTCAAAAAAATTTGCCTTATGATGTCTTTCTACTATTATAAATACCTGTTATAAGCAGGTATTTATTTTTGCTTGCACAGTAAATAATGTCCACTTTTATTTCTAGCTAAACTCAAACTCTTAATTCCCTTGAGGATAAAATATGACCCTTTTTACACCATAGCAATTACCCACTGCTTGTAAAATTTAATTTTTAACCTTGAGAAAATTAGGCTAAACTTTGCTGGATTTAGCAAGTCACTGTCTGTGACTTTTCTTTTGTACTTACAACCAGCACTGCCCTGCTTTTAGAAGATAACTTTGTTTCTTATTATATTTTTAACATTACTTATCAAAATTCAGAACATGCTTATAAAAGCTCACGTAAAGAATTTAGACAAAATTCATAACAGTTCTTAGGCAGTGCGTTTGAATATTTCCAAATATTCAAGGTTTAACTTTAAAAATCTCACTGTGCATGCATGGACTTGGCGGAAATATATAATGTTTTAATTTTGAAGTTACAACAGCGGCACATTAAAACCAGAGAGAAGAAACCAAAATGTTTTGTTTAACTTGTTGATTTTCTTTATGTCTAACCACTACTTTTACTGTACTAGTAGGTTATTTAGTTTTGGCTATGAATATAGTCATGTTTTTATCTTAATTATTTCAAAAACTAATAATTTAGATCAACATTACCACTTGATTACTGAGAAAATAGCCAAATAGTTCAGTCTCAATTATTACTTATTATTTATTGATTTGTTTCTAGTGTGTTCTAAGCAACAACAAAAAAAAACTATAAAATGTCTTTTTATATATAAACCACTCAAACTCATAATGCATAGCAGTGTTTCTTCCACTCCTTGTTTTGGGCTGATTGGTGGTGGTACTCTTATTCACCCACCACCTCCTGTTTGGGCCTCCCACACATTTACACACACGTTTCCTTTCCCTAAACACGTTAAAAGTAATAACCATACAGAACATAGATGGAAAATCTGCATATCAAAAGTGACAGTGCTATCATTTTATCCTGAGCCTGTGCCATGTTCTCCATATTGACCATGTGGTCCAGGGTTATACTAAGAAGTCTTCAGTGAAGAAGGCAAATGCTTCTCTTTTAATGCTTACTAATTGGAGAAAATGATTAAAGAGCTTCAAATAACTAAAACATTATTTAATTTGTTTTTACAAATTGATGTTTCATGTGTATATATATATATATATATATATATATATATATATATATAATAAATAACTGTAAAGAAGCAGGTTAGGTTTACAGAAATAAAACACACCAAGAAGCATAAGAACGCAGAAGAAACATGTAATGAAAAGATGAGGGACAGCAATTGCACAAATTAGTGAGAAGCATCACTTTTTCTGTTTTGATTTCTGCTTTCATACCTCCCCCACACACACACACTTACACACACGCGCACATCACTTGCAGTCTCCCGCTCCCTCCCCTTACAAACTTGTCTTCCACTCCTGATCTATCTTTCTCCCTTTAAAGATGGGCAGTGTGTCACAGTAGAGAGGAGCAGTGAAAGCGAGGAGGAGGAGGCTGGTGAGGAGGAGGGGGTATGCACTATGCAAAGCAGGGCCTCGGTCGCCAAAGTCGGCAGGCTGAGATGAGGTGTCAGCATTGCACGGGTGCACTGATGTATGAATGCGGTGAAATCAAACGCGTCACTCAACAGACAGGAGGGGGTTGGAAAGGTGAAACCGGCGCACTGGGAGAGAGCAGCTGTACATCGGCGTCAAGGTGCATCTTTCCCTCCCTCCTTCCTTCTATCACTCTTTCTTTCTAGTCTTTTTGTGTGTACTTGGATTCCACTTATTTATTTATTTGTGTGTGTGTTTTATTTATTTTTTTTATCTCAAACTTGCTGTCGCCATTTCCCCCATTTTGTGGCACGGAAGAGGCCACAGCCCTAACAAGGTACATTGGTCACAAAGACAGAGCAGCAGAAACACAGAGACACAGCTACTCAGAAAATATTAGCATATCCCCTAAGGAATACCAACTAAATTGATACCAAATGAAGCTAACCCCTCCTTCTACCCATTTTCATTCCACTTCCCACCCTCCCCCTCATCTCAGTTCTACTCCAGCTCCTTTCTTCCTTTCAGACCCTCTCCCAAGGTGTCACGGTGTCTTATTCATTAATATGTGTAAATCCTTGTTTTCGTCAACACGGTGGACGACATCGGGTGGACCGGTGTCACCGCCTGACTTCACAGCCCTTGTTCATCTAAGGCTCATCGCTCAGAGTGATGAGTGAGAAGGAGCTGGGAGACAGGGGAAACAGGGGAATAAGAAGAGGAAGCAACGGTGGGGACAGGTAGGAGGGAAAAACTGTTTGCTAGCTTGTTGGGTAAGTTAATGCAGCCTGCATTCTGTTTACCTGTGTCTATTTAATTATCACTGACTTATCGCTAAAGAGAATAAGTGTTTTTTTTCACCTTGCTGTTTCTTAAACATCCATGCACATAAGTGTACAGATATCTACTTTTAAGAGAAATCCATTATAAATCAGTGCTGGTGTTGTCTCTGATTATATCTGTTCACTGATTTTCTATACCTCTTTAATCCTGTTCAGGGCTACAAAAGAGATGTTGATTAGAAAGCATGGATTATGAGAGAGGTGGGGTGCATCCCTGGTCATCATCCTGACACAGAAACATGTCGACACATTTACAGTGCTTTGCAAAACATTCAGAGGACTACCTTCAGCAATCTAGCCCTGTCATACATATGACAATGTTTTATTTACACTAGATCAGCACAAGACTAGTGGAACTAAGTCAGTTTTGAAGTTTTTAACAACAAAATCTGAAAAATATTCATCCTTTTCATCTTGATTCTCAATCGTCGCCATTGCCTTGAAGCCATGCAACCTGAACAGTTTGAAATGTTTGTGTATTTTATGGGAGATAGAACAAAACAATACATGTAACTTTCTTCATCTGATTCGAAACAAAACTGGAGTAAATATTTTTAGATCAGGAGTCAGCACAGACGTTGAGCTATTACAGCTATAAACTTCTAAACGGGCTTTAAACCTGGGTGTAATAATGAATGTATCAATGATTAAAGGACTAATGTCTCCACAAGACCTTGAAAATCTTTAATTGCACCAGTGTCTTCACAGACCCGCTTAAAAAGTCAGAGAGCAGCAGCTGATCCAAAACGCTGCTGTTCGTGTTCTCACTAAAACCAAGAAGATAGAGCATATCACCCCTGCTCTAAAGTCCTTACACCGGCTCAGAAAAATAGACTTTAAAATACTGTTGGTATTTTATAAATCACTGAATGACTTAAAATATATTGAAGATCTGTTGTCAGTGTATCAACTTTTCAGCCCACTCAGGTCTTCTGTTTCAAGTCTACTTTGCATCCCCAGAGTCGGAACCAGAATCGAATTTAGGTATGAAGATGTCTGAGAAAAACTCAGTGGTTACTGTGTTTGAGGTATGGTGGTGGGTTCTACCATATAGACAGGGTGGGTGGATGAGCCTCCCATGATTTTCCCTCTGGAGGATTTCCTAGCGCATCCAAATGCCATATAGCACTGGGACAAACCCAGGACAGCGACTGGGACAAATGCTTTGTCCTTGGAGGAACGATCCAATGTTTTGGAATACGTTGTGATCCCATGCAATAATTTAGAGATTTGTTGGGCAGAATAATGTTTGGATTTCTTTTCTGAACCTGACATTTCTGAAACATTTTGCTTGAGTGGAAAACACATGAATAAATGGATAGTAGAATTTCAAATGCTTATGATCTGTGGTTTTTTCAAAAATTTGATTAAAAATGCTTTGTTTTGTCAGAGTTCTTTGCTATGCCCCAAACTGTTTAAAAAAATCTGAGAAATTACAACTACAAACAAGAAAATTCTGCTTGTTTCTTGCAGTAAACTGTAAAGTAGAAAATGTTAATATATTTTTATTTCATGTACATGAAAAAAATATCCCAATATCCCAAAGATCTTTGAACTATAGTGTGAATTTCCTCAGAATATTAAATGATAGCATTCTCACATTTTCATTACTAAAGATAAACGTATTTAAAAAATTTTTTTCCTCAAATTACACATATTAACGCAATTATAAGTTGTTTTGTCTCTAAGTGCACTCACAGAAGTATTTTACATGAGTCTTACCTTTTAAGAGCACATAATTGGAAGTAGTCATGGCCACATTTGAAACCACTTAGTTGAAACAATAGAAAACGAGCACAATGTGCACTGTTAGAATTAAGTTGTCTGACTTAATGTGCTGAACTGCCTTTTTTTCTATTCTTCTCTTTGCAGGCAGAGCCTGTTTGCTCAGTGCATGTCCTGACATACAGTGGACATATTAAATTATAGGACGTGAGAAAAAAAAAAATCAATTAATGGCTTAAGCAATAAGCAATAAGCTAGGGCTGCTTTGACATGTCAGACTGGAACACTTGTGACACTAATACATTTTATGTTATTTGAATAAGGACTGTAGGCTTTCTCCATTGATTTTATTAAGTCAAATTGATTTGAATAATGCTGCTAATGGGGGTAGTGAAACCTAAAGGTTAGATAATCTGCGTAATGTTCAGAGGAGGCTATGTGGAGTTCAGAGGCATGTGTTGGATGCAATATGTTGGTTATTCACATTGCAGCAAGAATCAATCAGCTGCCCACTAAAAATTAAAAATAATCATTCTAAACCTTCTCACTGGTTAACAGTCAGGACGTTTTGTTCTCATATCAAAGCAAGGGTCAAAAGGAAAATGTTTATATTCGTTTATATTCCAGGAGTTTGCAGCTGCACACATTAAACCCTCTCCATGGTAAACAAGATTCTCCATTACCAAGACGACGCCGTGGTGAACTTTCCACTGAGGCCATGCAATCCACACGAGACATGAGGGATGTGTAGAGCGGCACCAGTATGTTAAGATTTCATTTAGATTTCATTCAGGTTTTAAAATATCCCTCGCCCTGTAGCTGTATTGGAATATATATATTCCATGAATGGGAAATGCCCAGACGAGCACGTGTGTTTGTGTGCATCCCGCGCCGCAGGACCATTCGTCGACGAACAAGGCCCTTGCCGTTTTCAATTTCCAGAGGTGTCAGCTGGACCCGAGGAAAGCTGAGAGCTGATACATCAGCGAAGTCGCCAGCGCTATTGTGTGTACTCACTTCATACAGAGATACACTGACATGTTTGGGCGTAAATTCAGAGCTATTGTTGAAGCCAGCCAGGTAGCAATAACAGCGACTTGTTCCTTTACTGTATTCATAAACTGCAGGTTAACTTGTTAGGCCAGACATCGACAGAGTGAGGATGGTATTCTAAGCACTTTTCATTGATTCTCACATAGATAAGTAGGAATGCATTTGAATAGCTGTAGTATTTGGCAGGAGAGATGAATTCATTTCCTTGACTGTGTTTGTCTATTTGGCTCCACTCCGTCCTGCACACCTTTTTGTCCCAATACAACAACATATGCATAAAGCATGGGAAACACACCAGCAGAAAGATGCAGATACAATTTTATACATCTGATATTTTTGGTGTGTTTACTCAAGCAAAATGAGTTACATGAGGTAGATTATAGGTTGTTCTGTCCACAAATTTAGACTCTTCTATAGTCTTGTGCAAAAATATTCAAATCAATTCAACATACTCACATTTTAGCCACTAACTTCAATAGAGTTTAAGTAATAAACAACCACAAAGTAAGGGCAGCAGCAGGATAAAAACTGCAAAAAAGAAAAATCCCAATACTGGGATGGAAGTTCCCCTTCAAGCCAGACAAAAACTAAATCCTTATTTGTGTTTTAGAATGTCTCAGTCAAAGTCCAGACCTATATGCAATGGAGAATCTAGGGAAGACAGAAAATTTGTTCACAGATGGATTCAATCCAATCTGACTGAAATTGAGCAACTTTGCAAATAAAAATTAGAAAAAATATAAAGTTTTACATGTTGGTAAAGACACACACCTGTAAAGTTGCAGATGAAGTTGATCCAAGGAGATCCAGATATAAAAATGTTCCAAACGTGTATGCTTTACCATTTTACAAATATGCTCTATTTTGTGCCAGTCAGTCACATACAATTAAATAAAAACAATCTAATCTAAAGTTTTAGTGTGACAAAATGTGAAAAAGTTTAAGCGGTATAAATATTTTTGCAAAATACTGCTGGTAGTATTTTTTATTTAATTAACAACACTCAACACTGAAGTCTTTTCCAATATTTCCTCTGTGAGCTTGTTGTCTCTTTTGCCAGAAAAACATCGAGATCCATATGCAATCTGAGGCAGCAACACCTCTGTGAATATAACAGACTTATAACAGCAGACTGAAATGAATCTACATATGTGACTGAAAAAAGATCATCAGCCAGATACATAACAGTGCCTTCCAAAAAGTTGTTCCTTTTATTTCCTGTGTCTTGTCTTTACATTTTTCATTACTTCTTTTGTTTTTCTCCCCAGATCTCACACCCAGAACCCCTTCTCTTTAAAATCACAAAGAAGGTAATAGATAATATCTGTCACTGTGACCCTTTGTGGAGATGGCGTATGGGAGGTGTCATTTTAATAACATGCTAGCAGGCACGCTGAGAGACATGGAAGTGCTAAAGCAGGAGGGATGAGACATGAGCTCTTGCAGCTAATGCTCTTTTATGAAGTGGAGGCGTCTGAGCCGCCACCTTATGAAACCCTCTTACGCGAAGACCTCACTGGCTTTGGTCGTGCGATTGAAACGATTGCACCATCATCCTTGGTTGGTGTTAGCAGTTTGGGTGTCACTTTATTATATTTGGAAATGTAAGCTCTGTTTTGACTTAGTGTAATTCTCTTTATATTTCACAGATTCTGATGTCCTGGCACAGTTCATACTGAAAAGTAGATAGCTGTTCACAAGCTCACTTGACACAATCTAAATATATTTCAGAGGCAGATGTGTTAGACTTAGGGTTGTCATTGCCAAATGACTACCACTGTTTCAATGGTCTGCTGCAGTACCATCAGCAGGAAGGAACAAATATTCTTGTGGATTCACAGAGTTACTTAGGTTGTTGTTGCAATACATTATAAATTAATGGACTTAAAAGATCACTCTCCTAATTTGTATTAGTTAAAATTAATTGAAGGTATGAATTCCTTTTACTGTCTTTTAGTTTTGTGTATTTCTCACCAGCACAATTTAAGATTCAAAGATAAGGATGGCATTGCAAATAGTTAATGATGACATCAAAGTTTACATATTAGTCAATTTCAATTTATTTGAATCTGAGATTCAGTTTCAACTAAATCTGGGGGTTAATTTTTGTATACTCTGCATAAAAATGTTGGTACTTTTTTTCTTCACTGTCAGCAAATTAAGCAAAAAAGCAGGTATGTTTAATGCCTACTTAAAGATTATATTCAAAAGTGACTTTTTTCTGACTAATGAATCTAATTGAAAAGCTTTTCTAACTTATTAAATATGATTGTATTGTATTGTAAAACCTCAAAAGACAGTGGTTCCGTGTGTGATATCATGGGGAAATAAAAAGAACTAATAAAGGAGAATTGTGGACCAACAAATCTACCGTAATTTCCGGACTATAAGCCGCGACTTTTGTCTCACGCTTTCAGCCCTGCGGCTTATACAATGATGCGGCTTATTTATGCATTTTTCTAACGGCCACCAGGGGCTTTCGAGCAGAAAGGAATATATGTGTAGAGGAAGACGCAAGTTCAATGTAACGTAACACGTCTCCTTGCTCAGGAGGAAGATGAAGACGG
>CAEGAG010289966.1:0-21953 GCA_903067065.1 Brachyrhaphis terrabensis
CCCACACTGCAAAAATGCAAAATATTACCAAGTATTTCTGATCGAGTTTGTAGTGCAAATGTCTTACTACACGGGAAATTAAACAAAATATAGGAGTTTAAGTACATAATTTCTTATTGTTGATGGGGAAAAAAAGTTTCAGTTTCACTGGCGTATTATTTCACTTATAACAAGATATTTTTTCCCACCTTACACATGTATTAATCTGCCAGTGAAACTAGAACTTATTTATTTTTATCAATATTAAGGAATTATTTACTGAAAACAAGCTCCTATATCTTACTGAAAAGTTTCTTGTAAGTTAGTTTTGTCTTATTTCATGTGTACTAAGATATTTGCACTGGAAACAACACCAGAAATAATTGGTAAGCTTTTGTGTTTTTGCAGCGCAGTTAATGTCAGGCGATCCTGTGGCGTGGAAACTGTGAAACAACACACAGTTTGTGTTCAGAGGAGTTAAGGTGATCAATTATTCACCTTGGGAGTGTGGGCATGAAGCTAGGAAGAACGCCTTCATTAATTCATATATCAGATGTATAGACGACTTAATAATTCATTAGCAACGACCTTTTATAACAAAAGAACACTGATAAAGAGATTCTGCACTGCAAAAACACAAAATATGTTTGTCTAGTTTCTAGTGGAAATGTCTTATTACATTTGAAATAAGACAAAACTAATAAACAAGTAACTTTTAAGCAAGATATGACAGCTTATTTCTGATGAAAAAGTTCCTAGTTCCACTGGTAGAATATGCCACTGAGCTGTTACCTAGCAACCCCAGCCCAGCCCGTTACCTAGCAACCCACTTCTACTTCCACTGGCAGATTATTTCACTTATAACGTGGAAAAAATGTCTTGTTAGAAATTAAATAATCAGTCAGTTTAATTAGTACTTATCAATATTAAGAAATTGTTGACTTAAAATGAGCTTGTTAAAAGTTGCCTCTAAGTTAGTTTTCTAGAAAGTAGAACAAAAATACTTTCTAAGATTTTGTGTTTTTGCAGTGAAGAACAAAATTTTGCCATGTGCATTTGTCTAGTTTTTACTGCAAATGTTTTTGTACTCGTGAAATAAGACAAAACTAACTTATGGGTAAATCTTTAGGAGATTGCTTTAAGTCAATATTCCTTCAATATTGATTAAAAAAGTTCAACTTTAGAGCAAGATATTTCCCTGGCAAGTGAAATAACCTGCCAGTAATACTAGGAATTATTTATTTAAAACGAGCTTCTAAATCTTGCTGAAAAGCAACTTGTAAGTTAGTTTTGTCTTATTTCACGTGTACTAACATACTTCCACTAGAAACTAGATAAAAAACCGGTTTGTTTTTGCAGTGTGCTAAGAGAACCAGTCATATAAACAGTTCCTTTTAAAAGGCAAATCCTCCGCAGTCAAATGTGTCAAAGTCGGAGTCTCCTTCAAAGTCGAAGGTGTTGAAATGCGGGGAGTCGACGTCCTGGCTGCAGGCGTGGAAGGAGCCGCCGGCGGGGAGGTCGGAGAAGGCCCCGGAGCCTGGGGCCACGTCCGGGGCCCTGCTGGCCAGCGGCGAGGACGGGGAGCAGGAGCTGAGGTAGCCCAACGCGGAGGAGGCCGCCGCCCCGCCCATCAGCAGACACACCGCCCGCACCGCCCGTGCATCGCTGCTGTTGCCATGGCGAAGGCAGTCAGACATGCGATGAGGCGGGGCGATGGAGTTGCTCCGCACAGGCTGCCTCGGTCCAGCAGCTGCAAAATGACAAAAGACATCTGAATTATAAAAATAAAATCTATAACTGTTTTTTAAGGAGGATTAGAGCCCTTATTTATTTATTTCTGCTAAGAAAAAATTAATAAAATTATGAGAATAAATTCATAATATTACAAGAATAAAGTTATAATATTTCAAGAGAATAAAGTTCTCTTGAAAGTCATAGCATTAAAACTGTCTCGTAATATTTCAACTTTATTCTCATAATTGTTTTTTTTTAGTGTGGTCCTTATACTCCATAGTACTTTAACCCTGGAAAACCCAGATAAAGACAGTTACTTTTATAATAGCGCCCCCGGTGGCTGGATGAATGAACAGGTTTTAGTTTTGGTGGAGTGTCTAAAGTTATCCTTTATTTTTATTCATTTATTTGTAGAAAAAATGGCTGATTTGAGCTCTTCAGCTGTTATTTTGATATTTTTTCTGTTTTTCAGACGTCCGCTGACCTTGCTGTCTGTCTCTGAACGAGCCTCCTCTCTCAGTGACGCGGCGCAGAGGCGGCGTCGCACCAGCAACCCTGGGCGATCCGGGCTCCTTATCGCTGGAAGAGTCCGGCAGCGGCTCTCTGTCTGTGATGCAGGGAGTGAGGCTTTGTTGTCTCTGAAGGGTCAAAGGTGACATCACACCCTAGAAATGAAAGAAAGTAAACGCCACCTATATTAAGAAAAGTAGAGCTATGAGTTTCCAAATGTATTTCATGCTCACTCCTTATGTTACGACTGGAAAACGCATTACAATGTAAACATTTCATCTCAGTCTGGATCTGTAATTATTCGTGATTTTTTTTTTTGTTTTAAATAACTAAAATGCTGCCAAACTTGATTTTATTACCTTTTATGTTTTATCCAGTTTTTTTTAAGCAGTTATGAGGAACCGTAAACTGCTGTGCAAGTTACTCAACACATTGTTGCTAGGTAACCACAAGTTACTCAAAAGGTTGTTGCTAGGTAACGAAGAATGAGTGAATAATTTGATTAGTTTATTCTTGTATTATTTTGATGTTTTTCTTGTATGACTTTATTCTGATATTATCATGAATCCATTCTAGTAGTTTTATATTTTTTATACTTATTACTTTCATTTTGATTTTTAAAATACCAAAATTTCCACATAACTTTATATTTTGGTCAGTCTTATTATATAATTCTTAAATATTAAATGATTGATGATTTGATCAGTTAATTGATTATTTTTTTACCTAATACTTGAACGGCTACTTCTCACTTTTACTTAAGTAAAAAAATACGTTGCTACTTTTAGTTTAGTAAAAGTTTTGGCTTCTCTACCCTCCCGTATTTTCATTATTTTTTGGATGTCTACATCTTATAATCAGAGGTTCAAACCTGCCATAAAACCAGTTTAATGAGGAAACAGGACAAATAAAACATTACAGTGACTGACCTCTCTCACTTTCCTGATTAGCTTCAGCCAAAGACTGTGAAAGGTAAGAAAAGACGTGTTATTATTTCTGACACACATCCAGGCTATAAAACATTCACAGAGGTGGAACTGTGTCAGTCTGACAAATGTGTGCAATAAAAACAAAGTCTGATAGTCAGTGGGACAAAGGAGGAGAGAACCTCAGTTTATCGATGTTCCTGCATGTGAAGATAAGGTCTGATAAAAAGTGGGACAAAGAACATCTGGCACCCACATGCAGTCGTCTGGGTTGTCCGACAGAAGCAGCAGGAACTTGTTCTGGGGCAGGATGAGGGCAAAGCAGCAGTCCCTTCTGCCCCCCGGGGGCAGCCTGGGCAGGTCCAGAATTTCCCGTCCCTCCGCGATCGACTCGCAGTTGGACTGTAGCGCCACCACCTGGTCCGGTGGAGACTCGGCGTCCCGGCACACCAGCAGGCTCCCCTCCATGGTGAGCATAAGGTACTTCTCCTTCCACTGCTTGAACATGAAGCCTCCTGCAGAGGGACAGAGACACAGACCGGATACAAACTGCTAACAGGGAAATAATCTGAGATCCAAATCTCCAAAATATTTGACTGTTTTTTCTATAAAATTTCTTAAATCACTCTAAAAATTTCTGAGCATTTTCTAGCTGATTTTTGACTTCCCACAGGAGTCAAGACTTTTCTAGAAATTTTCTGAGATTAATCTAAATGTTTTTATATATATATATATATTTGTTGGAGATTTACTCCTATTCCTCTTTTTTCTATGACTTAAATCCATGAAAGAAAAATATATCAAATTAAGAAATTTATGGAAATTGCATACATTTTTGCCTTTTGACCAAAACTTGGCCCAACTTTTTTACCAAAAGTAAAAACAAACAGAAAAAATGAAAATGTAAAGAAAATGCTGCTGAATTTGGTAGTACGCATTTAAATCCATAAAAGAAAAATATACCAAACTAAAAGAAGCACACAAAATAAAATTAACATTAATCTCTGAAATTTTGTAGAAAAAAAAAACTTTTCTAAAATTGTCTACAATTTTCAACTTCTGAGATCCAAAAGTAAACAAAATTCAAGCTTTTTAAACTCAGAAATTTCCACATTTAATTTCAAACTTTCTGAATTTTCACTGGCAAATTTTATACTTTTAAAACTCAGAAACATAAAAATAGAGTAAAATAAAATTGTAGCCAATTTTTGATTCTTCAAACTTAAACATGTCCAAGGATTTTTCTAGACAATTTCTGAGATATCTCAAATGTTTTTTAGATATTTTGTCGGAAATTTACTCCTATTTCTCCTTTTTATGACTTAAATCCGTAAAAGAAAAATATCCAACCAACCAACCAACCAACTCCGTATCTGCAGAGTTTTAGAAACAAAATGCTGCTGGATTTGGTAAGCATTACGCACTTCAGCTAAAATATGTGTCTATATTTAAATAAACCAGCGGCATCCCATATGAGAGTTAAATCGATTAAAGGAAAAATGCATCAAATGAAACAGTAATAGTCGGAATCGTACCATATTTCCGGAGGAATCCTCGGTGAACTCCCGCTGTGCTCATGTTTTCCGCAGCAGAGACCGAAACGAAACGAGGCTGAAGCTGGAAACTAGGCTAAGAGAGGGAGAGTGGGGCAATAATCCGCACTATTTAGGCCTTCATCTCCTAAACGCAGCCTGCCTCTCCTCACTGGAACAACATATGAGGCCAAGAGCCTCCAATAATCACAGCTGGACAAACTGCGTCACTTTCTGTTCTCACAGCGCATAATGCGCAAATTCAAGGCTGTATTTTCACACTACACAGAAGGTGAAGATAGATTTGAATGAATAAATAAACGCTGGACTCTGTGACGCCTCCTGGCCTCGGTTGGCCTCAGAACCAGAGGTTCGGATCACCTCCTGCTAAAGCAGATTAAAACAGGGATTATTAATCCCGCGCAGCTGGACTGCACGTCTGCTGCCCCAAAACCGCGGATAGACAAGTTGTTGTTTTGAAATCCGAGTGCATCACTTGACATGTTCGCTCTAAAGAGATGTCCTGTTTCCCAGCAATCGATTAATCGAATTGTTGAGTTAAATGGCGCTAAAACCGCGTTACGTAAGCGGATGAGAGTTAGCGAGGCGCATTCATGCGTCAGTCCGACAAGTCTCATGTTCACTCCTAAATGGGTTGGGAGATAATTGCATTCAGACAGACGGGGAAATGGAGAACAATGGCGATAAATAAAAGCGATGATAACCAATGAGCTTCTGAATATGAGCACTGTAAAACCAGACAATTTAAGATTAGATTAGATTAGATTTCTTTATTGTCCATTAGACTTACATAAAATGGAAATTTTGCTTTGGTAGTGGCACAAATACACACAAAACAAGCACACATCACAATCAACACAGTAAGGAATAATAAATGAGTATATATAGATGGTAAGGCAAAATGTGTGGGATAAAATCAAGTCCTATTACTCTATCCATTTCACTCAGTTAAATATTAAAAAAAGAGTTAAATGGAAACCGATTTAAAGGTTTATAACTGAAACTATTTTATGTTTTATTTTAGATTCTGAAGATTCAATATTCTCATGTTAATTATGTTGTACTAAAAGGACATATTTATTCATGTTCATCTTAAAATTAAGTAAAATTGCCTCAAATTGTTCCTATTTAAAAAACTAAATCTCTACTATGCACTGAAAAAAAAACCCAGGTAAGCCAACTTAAAAAAAACAGAGTTAATAAGTAACAATCAGAACAGAGTACCTAAAATTGTACTCAAGTAAGAGTAATAAATAAATAAATACAGTTTTTATTAAATTTTATGCCAATATTAATAAAGTTCTTTATTTTGACATTAATTTACTCTGATCGCCATTTTGTCTCTTACAGTTCTACTGTATGACCAGCAGAGGGCAGCAGAGCACGCTGAATCGGGGAATCTACTGTTTAACAACAACAAAGTATTTCTTCTGTTTGATTCCAAAAAAACCCATCTGAACTTGATCCTGACAGAGCAGGATTTTAAATCGCACCAAGATTTTCTTGTCTAGTTTCTGGTGTAAATATCTTACTAAGTTTGAAAAAAGACAAAACTAACTTACAGGTGACTTTTCAGCGGCTTGGTTTAAGTCAGTATTTTTTTAATATTGATTTAAAAAAGTTTCTTTTCCATTGGCAGATTATTATCCTTATAATATGGGAAATATGTCTTGTTAAAAGTGAAATAATCATCTAGTGGAACTAGAACTTTTTCATGAATATTAGGGAAATATTTACACAAAACAAACTCCTGTTTACTTTTATTTTTTTATTTTGCCAAAAAGTTACTTGTAAGTTAGTTTTGTCTTCATTCAAGTGAATGAAGATATTTCCACTAGAAACTAAACCAAAAATACTTAGTGAGATTTTGTGTTTTTGCAGTGTAGGCTTAGTTTGTAGATATTTTAAGACACTTGGTTGTTTCCTTTGCTGCAAAACCACAAATTTTATCAAGTATTTTTGGTCTAGTTTCTAGTGGAAAATATCTTAGTACACTTGAAATAAGACAAAACAAACTTACAAGTAACTTTTCAGCAAGATACAGGAGATTGTTTAAAGTCAATAATTCCTTAATATAGATTTTTTTAAAAGTTCTACTTTCACTGGCAGATTTTTTCACTTGCATACATTTTATCAAGTTATACTTTTTCATCAGTATTAATGATTTATTTATTTAAAACAAGCCCCTATATGTTGCAGAAGTTAGTTTTGTCTTATTTTAAGTGAACCAAAACTACGTGGTAAGAGTTCATGTTTTTGCAGTGTGTTTATCTGATAGACCTTGACCTGTTGCAGACAGGTAAGCTGGATTCTGCTGATTCTGATGCCCATCCCCCTCTTCCCAAAGCCAGACATCCACTCCAGCCTGCAGCCGCGTTCAGCTTCACAGTTTGTGTTTCTGAGTGGAGGAGCCCTCTTTTCTGGAACGGGAGCCCCTCCGCGACCCTTCCCCCCGGCTCCTATCAGAAACCGCTGCTCCGCTCCTCATGAAAGGAAGAAAATATACAATGGGGTCTTTCTCAGTCCCTCTGTGTTTCCATTAAAGACCCTGGGAACACAACACAGTCCACAGAGACACTCTTAAAGGGCCAGCGCCTCTGAGATCCCAGCATCTCCCCATTGTTTCCATGGGACTGAAGAGAAATCAGCAGCCAAAACATAACAAAAGATTTTATAAAAAATAAACTACAGCACAAATTAAGAAATGAGTCAGGGACAGATGTGTTGACTTAATTAACTTGTGATGAGGTACACTGCAAAAACACAGAATCTTACCAAGAATTTCTGGTCTAGTTCATTTGAATTAAAACAAAACTAACTTACAAGTAACTTTTCATAAACATTTAGGGGCTTGTTTAAGGTCAATAACTCCTGAATATTGATGAAAATATTAAGGATTTCATTTAAAATTGAAATAATCTCCCAGTGGAACTAGAACTGGGTTGCTAGGTTACGGGATGGGCGTTTTCTGGGGTTGCTAGGTAACAGCTCAGTGGAATATTCTAATATTTTTTCATCAATATTAAGGAACTATTGACCGAAAACAAGCTCCTATTTCTTACTGAAAAGTTACTTATAAGTTAGTTTTGTTTTATTTCGAGTGTATTAAGAAATTTGCACCAGAAGCTAAACTACAAATATTTGGCAAGATTGTTTTGTTTTTGCAGTGTAAGGAAAACTTTGTGACCAGAAAAGTCTGGAAGAATTACTGTGTAATTATATATTCATGAATTAAAAGCAAAGAAGAAATAAAACAAATATCCTATCTGATCTCAGGAAACGTTTTGAGTTGTGATTTTTGAGTTTATCAACAAAATATTGTCAAAATGAATCGGTTTTAGAGATGCTGACTCCCACCAGTAGGGGGCAGTATTTCTTCTACTACTGCTGCCTCAGTTTTACTAGTTTTCAAGTTATTATCCATGATCAATAAGATGAGTAACAAAAAGTCACATTAACCGTCACAAATAAGCACAAACAACACAGCAGTCGGTAATCCTCTGTTCTCCACTGGAGTGGGGACAAATTATTGCAAAAATATCACAAAATAATTCAATAAAATTAGGAATTTACTGCTAAAACACAAAATTTTACCAAGTATTTTTGATATAGTTTCTATTACAAATATCTTTGTGCACTTGGAATAAAATAAAACTAATTACATAGCTTTTCAGAAAGATATAGGAGCTTGTTTTCAGTAAATAATTCCTTAATATTGATTAAAATATAACATGGACAAAATGTTATAAGTGAAATAATCTGAAAGTGAAACTGATCATTTTTCATGAATATTAAGAAATTAACTTAAAATAAGTTCCTACATCTTGCTGAAAAAGTTAGACTTGTCTTATTTAAAGTTAAATAAGATATTTACACTACAAACTAGACCAGAAATACTTGGAAAGGTTTAATATTTCTGCTGTTTTATTGCAAAAAAAAGTAAAAATCACAAAGCAACTGTGAAATTTTGTAAAGACTGGTTTTCGGTGGGTTTAAATAAAAGTTGGCCCCCAAATGAAATTTGCTTCAGGCCTCACATAAGTTTGGACCGGCACTGCTTGGAATATCTGAACCGGAATATCAGCTGATATGACTTTTTTATTCACATTAATTGAAACTTTTTTTTTTAAATCAAAAACACCTGATTTAACTAGTGAAGAATCAAAATAAATAGATTTTTTCATCCTGACAGTTGTTATAGTAAAATCCCAAATCATTAGATGTTTTGTTACGGCTTTATTTGGGTTTACTCTGCTGACAGCATCTTGGGAAAGGAGCAGGCCTGGGGTTCCCAAACGGGGGTCCGGGGGCCATTTGTGGCCCCTGGACTAATTGCGTCTGGCCCCTGACTTCCGCTCAAGAATGATGCAACTTTATGGTTATGTAGATGGAAACAATTTATTTAAATAATATTTAAGTAGTTAAATGCTTTTTGTCAAGTAAACAAGTAAGTAAATAAATGTTTAAATATTATTTAAATGTTTATTATGTATTAGTAAATATTTTTAATTAATAATCACATGTATTATCAATATTATTGTTATTTAGAAAGTATTTTAACTGTATTCTTTTATTGTATTTAAAACATTTTATTACCTTTTTTTTAAACAAAATTTTTTATTTTATTTTTTTTTAAAAGACTTTCCAATTTTATGTAGATCAAACTTACAGTGTCAAATCTTACTACAGAAATGATTAACAATATGAATTATTTATCTGTAAACTTTTCCCTTGCCTTTCAAGCTCCACATCAATCCAGTGACTTTAACTCAATCTACTTTTCATTCATTTACTAAACTTGGTTAAAGATCCAGATTGTACTGTTCAGAATGGTCAACATTTAGTTCTGTTTTTCCAATTTACACCTAGAAAACTTACAAAATTATTTTGATTTCTGCAAAAGTTTTTTTATCTAGCAGCTTTCCAACAACAAATTTAATCCTCAGTTTATTGTTGACGAGGTGCAGGAACATTTTTTAACCTCTAAGTCCCTTTGAATCAAGTTTGTGCATCTAATGTTTCCAGCCTCTCAGGATCCGTGCGTAATTAAAACAAGAAAAGAAAAGGACAATCAGCATGCTGCAGGGCTTCTCACCACCCTGGAAAAGAGGAGGAGGAACAACAGGAGGAGGAGGAGGGTGGAAAGATTTTGAGTTGAGGAATTTCAATCCTGTTTGTAGGGGAGAGAGGGGGTTAAAGAAAGTCAGAGGGGGGAATGTCTGAAGAGAGGAAAGACGTCGGGAAGCAGGCTGGTTTAAAAATACTCCCTCTGAAGCCAGAAATAGACTTTGTCCAACCTAATCTAGGTGCAACGGAAGCTTATCGCGCTTTAATTGTGGACGAACTGGAGGTTTGTTGACCACAAAGAAAGAGAAGGAACAACTTTGGAGCAGAAGTTTGTCATCTTCGAAAGGGGGAAACGAAACGGCTGAATCTGCTTCGCCTCCCCAGCTGTGGATCAAAACATTCTCAGCGTCTACATCCAAACCGGAGCGACGCGCAGCGGAGATGCGTTGATGGAGCTCCGCTCCAGGTTGGCTGTTTTCCGCCTCCAGCCCAGTTTTCCAGGTGATCTGCCCGGAGGAGCCATGGCGCGCTGGAGCTGCTGCTTAATCATCCTCTGCGTCGTTTTTGCGCCCGTCTCTGGCGCACAGCTGTCAGGTAAATGCGGATTAATTTACGCCTTTTATGAGCAATTTGCCCCGTGAGATTTCTTTTGATGTTCACTCATTAAAGTAATTTGCTTTGAGGGCGCAGAGCAGCCGCAACATCTGGCTGACATAAATTGGTCTAAAGAAAAACGCAACTTGGTAATGCACATTTATTATTGTTGTTGTTGCAGTCCTACAGCTTAATTGAACACCCAAACTATAAAAGACATCCTCCAATCAAAATTAAGTTGAAAAAAATCAATACTTTTAAAATAAATCAAACATTTAATCCACTTCTAAATGTAACTTTCCGTGTGTTGGCAGTTTGATGGAAGAAAGTTGAAAAGTTTTTCTGTGATGCGTCTCAGTGGAATCAGTGACTGTGATTGGTCAGGATCAGATTTACTCTATTATTAACAGAAGGCAGCAATTTTAGCGTGAAATTAGTCTGGAAAATGTTTTAAATACAATAATTTTTTTAGCTTAATTATTTGAAAAATGATTTTCATTTATTTTAAATTGTTGTCTCAATCAATCTCGTGTTGCTTATTTATTGTGACAGAAGTATTTACTTATTAAGAAGGAAAGGCTGTCCAAACAAACCTTGCCCTCCTTAAATTAGGACATTAAATTTTGCCCCCAACACATTAGCCTGGTTCTGGTTCTTTTTGCTTCTAGCAAACCACAGTAAATGGTTTCTGTCCTCAAATGAAGAAAACATAAACCAGTCGTGAACCTTTCCAGGAGGGGCTAGTTCACCAAAGTTACTCCAGAAGAGCATGAACGCCTCATCCAGGCTAGCCGGGCTAGCCAGGCTAGCTTTGTCCCGCTGGATTTCTGCCGGGCCAATCAGCGAACAGAAGGCGGAGTCGTGAATGATGATGTCAATTTTCTGCGCTGTTTCAGAATTGTAGTCTGCCTGTAGTTTTAACTATGGCGGCGAAGAACGTGAACGAAGCCGTTCGGTCCATGTGGGTCAATGTTTCCAGATATTGAAATAACATTAGCAGCCGCCTCGTTCGGCTCGGTACTTCTCTCTTCGCAGTGGAGGATTGTTGTTTACATCGCACACTACTTCCGGTAAGCTTCCTGACGTCGAACAGGCGCGTTACATACGTCACGGCCGACCGTTAGCGAACTCCTCTTCTTGTTGATTTTCTGTTACGACGGATCGTAAACACAAGGGTTTGTGTCTTATTTACCGACTAATTTCTTGGTCATCCCAAAACTCTGCGGGGGGATAAAGGGATGTGGAAGCCAAATGGGAACTTTTTGTACCGTTACATTCGTATGCTATCACTGCTTTAGGCGCCAAAGCACCAAACCGGCAGTTAATCATGGTGGTGGTGTGATGGACTTGACCTGCTTTGCTTGGTCAGGACTTGGACGACTTGTTATAACAGATTGAACTATGAATACTGGATCTTTTACGGCTATTTAACAGGACAGTGATCCAAAGTACACTAGTAAATACACCTTTAATTGAATGAAAGAATGGTTTTACAAGGGCCTAGTCAAAATCTGGGCTTAAATCTAATTGAGATGCCAATTAAATCAATTATGAAAACAAAAGTGGACTAAAAGTCTTCAACAGCGCTGTACAAGACTGCTCACCAGTTATGAGGACTCAGGGAAAAGAAACTTTTTCACACCGAGTCAAGTCAATGTGGTTAATAGTGATGTGTCGGTCGCGAACGATCCGGCTCTAAGAGCCGGCTCTTTGAAGTGAACGATTGGAACCGGCTCCACAATGGGAGCCGTTTTAGGATCCTATTTGGGAGCCGGGTTTTTTTTTCTACAGTATTAGGGTGACCAAACGTCGGTATTTCCCGGGACATGTCCGTATTTCACGTCCTGTCCCGGGCATCTCCGGGTTTTTTAAAGTATACACTACGCTCAAGTTGTCCAATCTGATTGGGTTATTGCACACATATTGTAATATTGTAATTAAATTGTGCAACTCTAGTTTGAATGCAAAAAGTTACTAGATAATAGGTTTTATTGTGAACACTTATCAGCCTTCAAATCCTGCTGATTTACCGGCTTGTTGTTGTTCTTAAAATCCTGTTTTCCAGCTAAGAATCCTGATTTTAAAATTAGACTCATGTGGGATCCTAAAGAGATGTTCCAGCAAAAAAAGGCATTTAAATCTAGAAAAGTGGAAACTTTAGTGAAGCAACACAATCAGTCAAGCAGAAGAGAAATTTTTTTTAAAAATGTTTCATACTAGATATACTAGGAATATTGTTTTTCTCTTCAGAAAGCTGTGGAGTGTGACGGACGAGCTGGAACTGCAGATACACTAAAACTGTTACGACACTCAAATCCGAACCAGCGAAGCAGGAAACGAACCTCGTTTGGCACAAAAGTTGAAGTCGGACTCGTTTAACTCAGATTACAACAGAATTGAAACTCAGAGAAACCAGTTAAATGTGTTTCAGGAGGAATCTGCTGTAAGGGACAAAAGAATCTATTCTATTGATTATTCAAACGATTAAACGATCAATCCGGTAAAAAATGTGTCATATTCTGAAGATTTTTCATCTAAACACTTAAGCTTATTTCATACATTACTAAAATACATTAATAAATAAACTTTTTTAAATAAGAAAATAAACATTTTATTGCCTAAAATGCAACCACAAAGCATTCCTTTAGTGAATGTTAGATAATTTGTTGCATAATATGCATCTGCAACTAACAAGTAATCAATCCAGTGTAGGGTTGATCTGTTGATTATTTTTTGAATAATAGTTGGATGTAAAGACGTCTTATTTACAGAATTTAAACCAGGTGAAGCCAAAACCATGAAACTGAATACAACATATTTACAAATAGACATTTTTTATATATATATTTATGCAAAATGTAGATTTTTTTGTACGAATTTGGCTTAATTGCTGCTCTGAATATGTTGTTCTTTTAACAAATTGTCTTTTTCTTTGAGTCTATACAGTCCAGTTAACAATCAATAATTTGACGATTATTTAAATTATCGATTAATCATGATTAATCCGATTAATCATTTCAGCACTGCTTAAAATTAGCTTTTTTTTCTCTTTTTTTATTCTCACTGTCTTAAAAGTTTGAGAATGATTTGAGAAGTGGGGGTGGGCAGCTCAGAGGTGTGAATGTTTGCCATATGACTCAACTCCGCTGAGTCTGAGTCAGGCCCTGGAAATGATGGATGGGCCGACGGGGCAACAGCGGAGGAGAAAGAGTTTGGACCAAAGGGAAGGCGCCGAAATCCAAAAGCAATGAATTAAAAGAATGGAATGGAAAGGGCAAAGGCGCAGCTCTGAAACGGAGGGGAGGAATTACGCTGAAAAAGTCAGAAACAGGGAGGGGATGCGAGGAGGATAAGAGCGCAACCTTCGTGAGGTATTTTTGGTATGTGCACATTCAGATTCTGCAGCATGGATGCAACTCGCAAGGGTTCAGACCGTAAGAAAAGGAGGTTAGAGGACAAAAGCAAGGGGACGGATTAGCTACAAATGAATTACTAGAGAAAGACACACACACACACACACACTGGCTCTCTGGATATCTGCATTCTCATAAAAGGGTTACAAGCTTCCCTGAAAGCAGCCAAAGGATACAGTGAAGCTCAACCAAGCATGGAAATAAAAGGCAAGAAGGACTTTTGATGCAAAAGCCACAAAGAGACAAAAACAACAAAGCAGAGCAGCTTCAAAATCCCAATTTGTTATGCAGAAAGTAAACAGTACTGACTGTGGAATCTGCAGTTAACAGGAGAAGTATTCCAGCTCAACCCTCTGGGATCAGAGGTCAACGGTCGGCCCCTGACTCAGATTTAGATGACTGTTTGACAAGCTTGGGAAAATCTGTGCTGGGAGATAAATAGCAACAATAAAAGTGAGAGAACAGAAGCACAGTTTGGATGTGTTTCTTATATGATACAGTCTACTCTCCCTTTAATGCAGGGGTGCCCAAACTGTGACTCGAGGGCCGTTTGCGGCCCCTGGACTGATTGTGTCTGGGCCCTAACGTCAGTTCAAGAATGATACAAATTTGACCCAAAGCACAGGTGTTTGATGTAGGTAGGAAAATCTCGTTACAATAGAAAATATCAGTAACAACAGTAATTACTTGTATTTAAATAACTATATTGTTTGTATTTTCTTGCCAGGGCTGCATCTATCCAGTGACCTTTACTTAAAACCTTTCTTTGTTGCACCCAAATCTAGTTTTAATTAATTTATTAAGCCTAAGCCAAGCGTTTTCAAAAGAGCATGGTTTATTGTTTTTCTCTATTCTATCTTTCTACCAAAAACTGGATGATAAAAATCTTCAGACTAGTTCTTTGGTCTCAGCTAGCTCTATTTTAAGGACTATTTTGTTTACAGAGACTTCATAATTCATTTAATTTTAGTTTATGTTGTTTTGTTTGTTTATTTAAATTGTTTAAAATATAATCCGTGGATTAGAGCTTGAAGTTTATTAATCTTGGAGAATGTGTTCTTGCATTAATACCATTGTATTACTTGGCCTCAAAGCAACTATATTATCGTTTATCGCAGTAAATGCTCAGACAATTTATCATCCAGCTAAAGTTGTTACTCAGAAGCTACTGGTGATGATTCACACCAGCCATGTTTAGTTCGTTTTAGTCAAACTCCAGTTCATTTATCTAGAAAGTCCGGTTCGTTTGAGGAGGTGTGAATGCAATAAAAGAACAAACTCTGGTCCACCTATAACCTCGGCCTCGGCTCAGATGAAGTGAACTGTAGTGCGGTTTGAATGCACATGTTAGCAGCAAGCGGATTATAGAAGCAGGAAGTGGACTACAGTGCAAGGGATTCTGGGTAAATACAACTGAAGCAAACTGCTAGTGGGAGAAATGGCTCGTGGATTTTTAAAAAAGACAATTGAGAAATCCTGCAACTGCTAAATCTGACGCTACTCCATTTTTGTTTACATTTTGTGAAGAAGGAAGTTGCACTTCAGAGGTTTTCAAGTCGTTTCCGTCGGGGGTTCTTGGTACAAACGTTGCCGTTTTTATTTATTCCTTGCCTTCCACAATCACTCACTACTTTGAATTGGACTTTTAAATAAATCCCCAATAAAACACGTTGAAGTTTGTGGTTTTAAAGTAAGGAAATGTGAAATGTCTTCTGCTGTATTCATCACAACCAAAACAGAAGACTTACTTTTAGATGAGTTTTAAGTTCTTGGCTCTCAAAATAATAATTAGTCATTTTCTTCTTCCTCGTCTCTCAAACAAAGACCTGAAGTTTGAAAAGAGTCCCAGCACCGTCGTCTCCTCCCTGGGCAAACCGGTCAGGATGCACTGCGAGCTGAAGGGAACCGGAGACGAGAACGCGGTCCCGCCCGATCTGGTCTGGCTCAAAGACGGCGCTCCTCTTCAGTTCGAAGACACGGACCAGTCCCAGACTATCACCGACAACACCTGGACAGTCACGAGCACGCTCAAGTAGGAAGCAGCTCTTTCAAATTTATTAATGAGATCTCTGCAGAAAAATGATCATTTCTGCTTTTTATCTGCTTTCCAAACCTGGTTTGGTGCTGAATTATGTGATAATGTTGGTCTCTGGTGGTTCTACATCAGGGGGTGTTCAAGGTGTGGCACGTGGGCCATTTGTGGCCCTTGAATTGATTTTGTATGGCTCCCAACTGCCATTCCAGAATGATCCAAATTTGACCCATCCAGCTCAAGTGGTTGATGTAGAGAGTCTTTATTTGGAATTAGTAAATTATTATTATTTTCTTACAATGCAAAATATTTAGTACAACACAAAAAATTAGTTTTTATAACCAAGCTGTTGTAATGAGTAGAACCGTGTTTATCCAGAAACTTTAACTGAAAAGCCGACTTTGCTGCACCTAAATCATTAAACCTCATTAAATAGAGCAAGCGTTTTGTAAGAAAGTGACCCAAATCCTGTCCTAATACTGAGAATAAATTTGTCAAATTTTTTAAAAATGTTTTGAAAACCACAAAAAATTTTATTTGGAAAAAAAAAGCAAAAAAACAACAAAAGAAAAGTTGTACAACTTTATTGCTTTATTTTATTATTTTTTTCTTGGCACGTGTGACAAAAAGTTTACACAACTCTGAAAAAATTATAATATGCGGAAAATCCTTTTTCTTTCTAGTTGCTACTGAAATCTACGACAGAGTATTAAGGCCATAGAAAGAAAAATTAAGTAAATAAATAAAATCATGAGGAAAAAAAGCGTAAAATGACAAGAATAAAGTCATAACATTATGAAAATAAAACTATTACAACCACAAAATCAAAATAACACAAGAATAAAGTCATAATAAAGTCAATATTTTGAGAATAAAGAAACAGCATTATGACAAAGATATAATATTCCCAGAATAAAGTCATATAACATCAAAGTCAAAGTATAAAGTCATAATAATTTAAGAATAAAGTCAGAAAGTTTTGGCAATAAAGTCGTAATTTTATGACTTTATTTTCATAATGTTTTAACTTTATTCTCGTCAATTACGACTTTATTCTTGTAATATTAGGATTTTGTTCTTGTGTAACTTTTTTCTCATAATTTTATTTTTTAATTTTATTAGTGCAACACTAATAAAATAAATCTGCTTGTTTCTCCCGTTGTATCAGTTTTTACCTGTTTCTTCCAGACCTTCACCATCATTTCTATCCACCCTACAGAATTGACAAGGTCCAGCTGTCGGACATGGGCCCCTACAGGTGTGCCGTCGATTTCGAAGGCAACCAGACTCTGTCCAACGTCGGGCGCATTCAGCTGGAAGGTGAGCCTCCAAACCTCTGGGATGTGTTTGTGTTTTCATTGTGAAAGAAAAACTGATTCAGCAACTTCCTGCTCAGGCCTTCCTCATTTCTCTGCGGAGCCTCAACCCATGTCCGTAGTGGCCAATGAGGCCTTGAGTCTGAGATGTGTGGCTCACGGACCTCCAGATCCGGTCAAGGTCATCTGGCTGCGTGATGGAGCTGAAATGAACTCCCTGAATGACCCGGTGGCGCTGTCGCCTTCAACACTCAACCTCACAGGTAGACCTTTTCCCTGGAAACTGCATGTAATACTGTTGGTGACGATGGACGTCGTAGACCCAGGTTGATGTGCAATAACGATGGTTTTAATGACAAACACGAAGAGAACAGAAAACCAGGAGCACAGGTGGGATTAAATACACTCAGGGGAATAATCAGGGAAACAAGAGGCAGCTGGAGACAATCAAGGGGAAGATGAGACGACACAGGAACTAAATGAACAGAAAAACATATACAAAACTCCATATCCTCACAAATACTCTAAAAACTTTAAATAAAACAATTTAAAAACAGCTGGAGTGAAATTATTAATCGTGATTAATCGATTATAGATGTAATTGTCAACTAATTTGATAACTGATTAATCGTTAACGAGTATAAGACTCAAAAAGGAAATTTTTCAGAAATTAAGCAAAAACTGTACAATTAAAAAACCCTGTTCTTTATCTGTAAATATATTCTACTCAGAATGCTAAATCTATTAAAAAACATTTAATAGATTTAGCTTAATCTGGTTCAAATATTGTAAAGAAATATTTTTTTATTGAATTATTAACGAAAAAAGTAACATATCAGCCCTAATCGTGATTAATCGATTATTGATACAACTAATTTAATAATCAATTAATCATTAACCGGATTATACGACTCAAAAAGGACATTTTTCAGTAAATGAGAACATTTTCTTTTCATTAAAATTTTCTGTCCTTTTCAGTAAGTGAAAATGAAATGCACAAAACAACTACATTTAGCATTTAAGATAAATAAAATTGTTGTTTGTCTGTAAAACCTCAAGTGCTAGTTGTAGCTTCATCTGGTTCAAAAGAGTCAACATATCAAATTACAATCCATCTGATTAAACATGATTAAAATTAATCGATTAACTGGAAAAATTTTATTCTGTAATTTTTTTTTCAGAATTAATCAGATTAATCCGTGATTAATCATATTAGTTTGATTAATCAAATTAATTAATCAGAATAATCGATTAATTGATTATTGATGCAATTGTCATGTAATTTAATAATTGATTAATTGTTAACTGAGACTCAAATTGGACATTTTTCAGGGATTAAGCCAAAACTGTTAAAAACATACAGTATATAAATATATTTCATTAAAGATAAAAGAAAAACGTTTGTCTATAAATATGTTCATACTAAAATACAATTATGAGAATAAAGTTTATTAATGAGTTAATCTAAAATTGACTAACGATTAATTAATAAGCATCCATTTTCTTAAAAATTTGAGTTTTGTCTTTTCTTAGGAAGATTGGCCATATTTAATTGATTTTTAAAAGTCTTAGCATTCTGCAGAGTTTTTTATTTAACCACTTAAACTTATTTTATTTAACATTTGAAATACATAAAAGATAAAAATATACATTTGTAGCAAATAATGAGCATTTGCAGCTAAAAAATGCTTAAAAATGTGAAAAGCTGAGTCTTTTTTCTTTATGTAACATCAAATAGGGCTGGTCTGTTGATTATTAATTTGATAAAAATTAGTTTTTTACAATATTTGGACTAAGTGAAGATAAAACTATGACACTTGAGGAGTTCTGAGTGGAACATATTCACGGACAAAGAATTTATAGACAAATAAGGTTTTTTCTATCTTAAATGCAAAACGTTGATATTTTTGTACAGCTTTATCTTAGATGCTGCTTGTTATTTGGGATTGTAGCTTCGCTTCAGTTTTTTAAATTAAAATTTTCACCGTACGTTGAGCTGTTTTTGTCTGGGAAACGATGTGTGGCAGAGTGGTGCTCGGATGTCCTGAAGCAGCAAACGCACCATCTGGACAGCTGCACGTGCAGCCTGGAGTTTTCTGACTGGCGCCACTTGTAAGGGAAATGACCCGAAGAAGCCGCGCAGGGAGCTTTTTAACGATAAAAACTCCCCCCAAAATTTAAGATAAAACAATATGAGGCCATTTTGGGAAATTGAGCACCGTTTTTAATTGAGGCTGAGGTGAAAACCAGATGAGGGGGAGGAGAGGAGTCTGCCTTGAGGAAGAAAACATGGTGGAAAGCCAGGCAAGCTAACTATGCTATTATGGGTTTCACCTTCCTGTCGGAACCAGTCTGTTAGTTTCTTTACCAACAACCCAAGTATTTTTTTTATTTTATTTTGTTCTATGTTTTTTTTAAATTATTTTTCTTTACAAACAACTACCAAAGTAGTTTGTAGTTTGAAAGTGAACTGAGCACCTACTTCTTCACCGTTCATTGTGAGCACCGTTAGCATGTAATGGCGCTCGGCTCTGGAGAACTCGTAACAACTCTCAGTTTGTTTGTTTATTTCCACTACATGAACAATTAGAACCAAAACCAGAACCCACTACGAGCTGGATAATAGAGTAGAAAATGTCGATACAGCTAGCAAAGAAACCACAGGCATATATAAAGAATAGAAGCCTCGTGGACTGTTCCCGCCGATTGTCGCTGACGTCACGTAGAGCCGCCATCTTTGAACGGCCCGCTCCATTCGGTGCTATGTTAGAGTGAAGTATCAGCGCATTTAATTAATCATAAATCGCTAAATACTTAACAGATGTTCACGCCTTTTTGCTGAAAACCTTATTAATATTTTTTTAACAATAAAAAGACACACCGACTCCAAGCAACTTAGAATGATTAAGTGACGCAGTTGCAAAGGGTCAATTTTTTTGGGTCATGTGGAACTGATCTGATCGTTTCCATAGTAACGAGCAGAAACAAGTAATTTCCTCAGAACTACAGATGAGGTCATTGTAGCTATGACCTCATCGGTGACATGGTCTTCGACACTGTCCCTAGCAAGAATTTTTATTATGGTAAATATACTAGTTAGTGTGATTTTCTTCCTTGGTTTGGTGTTGGAGATTTGGTTACTAAAGGAATGAAGAAGGTTTGTGACAAACCTTCTTCATTCTTCATTCTTAAATAGCGTACATCGCTATTTAATGTTAGCGATGCAGATAGAAATATCTAAGGACGAGAGCACTGAGTCTACATATGATCTTTTTGATGCCTTCCTTTTTAAACCTTCCTCGACTGGGGAGGATTTTTGCGAGCCTTCCCTGGCTGGGAAACAAGCTTCTCCTGCTGGGGAAGTTTCAATCTCCGACTACGACGATTTTGATGCTTTTCTATTTGAACCTTCCCCGGTTGGGGAAGTTCTATTGGAGCCTTTCTCGGCGGAGAATCAAGCTTCCCCGGCTGAGGAAGTTTGGATCTCTAAGCATGATGATTTTGGTGCTTTTCTATTTGAACATTCCCCGGTTGGGGAAGTTCTATTGGAGCCTTCCTCGGCGGAGAAACAAGCTTCCCCGGCTGGGGAAACTTGGATCAGTAAATATGATGATTTTGATGCTTTTCTTTTTGGTCCTTCACCGGCTGGGAAGGAAAGTTTCCAAACAGTTGAGTCTGAAAGCTCAACCTTTGCTTTCACGGAGGCGGCACAAGTAGACTGGACCCATAAAGAGAGTGCTGTTCAGAGCACAGTCCGAGGGAACGATTTCTCCAATCTTCCCAGTGAGAAGGAGACTGTTGAGCATGAAAACTCAAGTTTGCCTGTGACAAAGGCAGCACTAGAAGACTGGTCCCACGAGACACTTGAAGCCTGGATCCGTCAAGAGAGGGCTTTCCAGACCACTATCCGAGGAAAATATTTCTCCAATCTTCCCAGTCAGAAGGAGGCAGTTGAGCATAAAAACGTAAGTTTTGCTTTGAAGGCACCACTAGATGAATGGACCCATGAAGAAAGCATTTTGCAGACCATATTGGAAAAACTTTTATTGTTGTTTTTTGATTTGAGTTTCTTCTGCTTTTTATTTTTATTACGGGTTTACCTTTACGTACTTTAGTGTTTTTTTCCAGGGTTTATTTTTTCTATATATTGTCTGTAGACTTGCTCCTTTTTTCTTTTCATTTTCAGAAATATTTCATTGATCTCAAATGGAAATGTAATGTTGTTATAGCTCATCAAGATTCTTCAAAGAGCCATGACGCAGTTTGAGGTTGAGGTTAGTGAGATTTTGTTTTTTTGAGGGAGGAAATTTGAAATTTTTTAGCAGTGTAACAGGGATTGTGGCACAATGACTGCTAATTGTTTTCTTTAAAGTGTAAATAGAAAACCTTTTAAATAAGTTTTCACATTACGTTTGGAGCAAATATGGAAGTTAAATGTATTTTGGGAGATCAGAAACAAAAACATGAGTTGGAAATTATAAAAACAATTTCTGCAGAAACAATGATATTATTAACGTCAGACAGATTTTCATGACCTGAGCCGAACATTATGCGGGAACATTTCCAGAAAGTTCTTTAAAGGATAAAACAGGACAAACAAATAACTATAATTCACTGAGACACAAAAAATACAAAATCAAAGTATTTTTGTTTAGTTTCAATTGAAAATATCTTAGTAAACTTGACATAAGACAAAAGTAACTTTCCAGCAAGATATAGGAGCGCATTTTCAGTCAGTAATTCCTAAACTACGGTGGTCCTGAGGTGCAAACCACTTCAGCAAATTGAAAGCACAACTACAAAAGCACTACAACATGAACGAAAGCACT
>CAEGAG010289986.1:0-59839 GCA_903067065.1 Brachyrhaphis terrabensis
GTGTATGATGGCATCATCAATTCCAACTCCATGGCAATAAGCAAACTGCAGGGGGTCCTGATATGTGCTTGTCAGCTTATTTAAGTTGGCCAACATGAGTCTTTCCAGGACCTTCATGATATGGGATATCAGGGCAACAGGTCTATGGTCATTGATGACTGATGATGAGCACAGATGTTAGGTTTATTTTTTTAGTACCTAACCTGCAAGAATCAACCAGAGACACAAATTACTTTTCTGCAGAAGAGGGGAGCAGAGCCAGACGCGGAGAACCGCCATCAAACACTGTCTGGGCTCAACTCCGTCGGCCCTTTGTCCCCAACTGCTTTTTATTAAGATTACAAGGAAAGAGGTTGGGCTTTTTCACATAGTCACACAACAATTGATCAATACACTTTCCCACAAGATGTTTCTCAACACACTTTCCCACAAAATGTTTTCGGACCTTCTGTTGACATGACCCTACAAAAACACAAGGCTAACTGTTATAAATCAGCTTCACAGGGAGCTGATAACACAGACAGCTAATGATCAAAGCAGCTAGTAGCACAAGCATGTGAAAACTTTCTTAACCTCCAGCAAACACCTAGAAAGACAATTAATACTGTATCACAAAACAAAGGAAGTCAAGTAACCAGCACACAGAATAATAATATGAAAACACAACCTTTCAAATAAACTCATAAGTAAATGAACTTAGAAAATTTTCCTAACAAATGTGTTTTCGTGGTAAGGGTTTTGGAAAGGAGTCCTCTGTGACTTTCCGAGATGTGACGTGATGACTGTAACGGAATCTCAGCATTTCAAAGTGATTGGAGAAAAACCTCTGCCTATCTCATGACGTTGTTGTTATGCCATGCTCTGGCTTCGTTCAGTCGCATGCTGTGTAGACGGAGGGGAATGTGATAACCAGTAAGGAATCCTAAGCTTCTCCATATGCTCTGGACTAACTGCATTCATGATGTGTGGCAGTCATAGCTTGATTCATGCTCGGAGCTGTCTGGTTAATTGGATCAGAGGTTCCACCAGATTCTTGTGACCTGTAATTTGTGAGATCGGGATAATTGGGAATTGCATGAGTAATGACAGTCAGCTGTGGAGCGGGGGATTTGGGGTGCCCTTCTTTCCAAGCCACTTCAGCGGGTGGGGCCGGTTTCCACTGAAATCTGGGCCAGACTAAACCATATTCCCACAATTAGTCATGAAAGTACAGCACAGATTAATGGATCTGAACAGACATGAGAACCCAGCTCACCTCCAGACTTGCTTGGAATCATTTTTCACTCAGGATTTTACACCTGGGAATGCACCTACATTAAATATGTTATATAAAACTAAATCAACAGGGAATTCCAGCAAACCAAGCAGGAAATTCAACTAATTTCACTAGATTGTTTTTAACATCTCTCACCATGTGCAGGTCAACAGATAATAATAACAATAATAATAAATAATACTAAAATAAAGTGGAATCTAGGACAGGTCTTGCCACAAATATGTAAGATGTTTAGGTACACTAAGATGACTACGACTTCAAACTAAATAGAAAGGTGATGCATTTACACAGTAGCTGTACAAATTCTGTGTAAAACTAACAGCGTTTAAGAAACCAGAAGTTATACATAGAGTCAAACATGATGCTTCTTCGGGACATGGTTCACTTGATGTAAGTGGAGATAACATTTAGTGAAGAGAAATATTTTAGTAATTCTACGTGGCATAAAACAAAAGAAGTCTGGTCTGATTTAACTTCAGATAGTAAGAAAAGAAAGGTGTATGTAAACTTCTGGTTTTAGATGTAGCATTATATGTTATAGCTAGTCATTCCAAACATTTTTAAGGATTGTCTTTTTAAGTTGTGACTCTCTGTCACAACAATGTATGTCGTCTGCATACATTGTTACATAATTGTGGGAGATCATTATGGAAACAAAGATTCAAGATGGAACCTTGTGAGCTACAGTAGGATTGTTTCTATTGCTTTAAGTGATAGAGTTAAGTTGTTCTTTATAATTATAACATTGCAACAGGATCGCAAATATCTTTGTGTATAAAATATCTTCCTGCTACTTCATAGTCTAACATGGAAAAGCTGAGTTTTGTAAGGAGTCACATTCACATGTCAGGCCTTTAAATCACTCAGGGAAAACATTGATCACTGTGGTCCAATGATTCTCCAAGATGGAAACATGGACTTAATCTGCCAGAGGAATGCTGAGGCACTGGTTAATCTCTGAGCTGTGATACTCCTTCTTCTGATGAACTAACAGAGGTTTTCCATATGGCTCCAGATGTTTCTTCTCTCGCTCAAAAAAAAAAAATTAAAAATTAAATAAAAGCGTGGCTGTATTCCCAGAGTAATAATTACAAGTTTCTACTCTTGAAGAATAATGGTGACCTAGTTCCACTGAACTGAACTGCTAAATGCTGAACTTTTTCTTTTTACTCCCAATGTTAGAATCTTGGGTTGTTTAGTTGGGTTTGGCTCATTTCTGTGCTCCTTTGTTCATTTTCTTTAATTAGATCAGCTGTGTTTCTGTTTTTCTTTAGTTGAGTCCTTTCATAGTCATTCTAGTTTATTATCTTTATTTCTTGTGTCTAGTTATTTTTAGTTACTCTAGTTTAACTATGTTTAGTTTGCTTTATTGTTAGATTCATTTTCTTACTCCTTTGTGTACTCTATCTCAACCCCTGAGCCACTTTCTCTGTCTCTTCCTCTCTTCAGTCGGCCCACTGGTCTCTCCTCTCATACCTGTAATCAGTTAGCTCATCAGCCCAGGTCTTTTGTTCATCATTCAGCCTCCCAGTATGTTAGCACCTTATTCTCAGTGACTCCTTGCCGGTTTCTCTCGTCTACTCCCACTGTCTTCCTGTCTATTCCCAGTCATCTTTTTGGATTCCTATTTTTAAGTTCTGGCTCTCTGTGTTCTTTGTGTTCTTCATGGTTGTAAGTTTTTGTTCTTTATTTGTTCCTTAAATTCAACAAAACCTGCTCTGCACCTCTGCCTGCTGCATTTGGGTCCACCAACAATCTGCACATCCTGACACCCAAAGATTAGTCATTAAATAATTTATACTTAAGCAAAAAGAATTTGATCTTTTTCACAATATTCTTTTTTTAGATGTACTTGCACCACATTCTGTCATCATATGAAGCCACAGAAACATTTAGAATCCTTCAAAAACAGATTCATAAATGAGAGCCACTTTATGAGCTCAAAATTGAAACATTTTTTCCCCACACCTCATGAAGAAAAAAATATTGTTATCCATACTTAATGAGAGAGTTTAGCCATAGCCAGAAGATAACCAATAAAACAGCATGTGTAGCAGAGGGAGGTGCTGGCAGTTTCTGTTATATTTTGATTTGCACTTTTCTTTATTTTCCAGAGTCAACAAAAAAAGTGCTTTGAACACAGATTGAAAAGACGTTTTTATTACGCTGTGGAAAACTGCTCAGTCTATCAACAACAAAATGCATCACAGCTGAGGGCATCAGTGTTGTGTCAGGACCACAGACCCCAATGCAGAGAGAGAATGCCCCTCAGCTGAAACCAGATGTTTCCATGCAGACTGCAGAATAAATGTTAATGTAAAAAAAACACAAAGTACTAAAGCCACCTTAGACAGAGGAAATTTGATTTCAATTTTTAAGCTGCGATATACATCTCACATTCAGAGCTGCTGTGAAGTACAAAAGTGTAAGAAAAGAAAAACTCATATTTGAGTTTTGCAGGCATAGCAAACTCATTGTAAGAAAGATAACCTAAAAAGATTCAAATGAAAACTGTGATCCTAATTCAATATGACTGAAGCGAAAAGAGCAACACCTCAATTTTGAGATAATTGTTAATGTAAAACTGTCAATATAAAAATGTATTTGGTACAAGGGACCACTGTGCACTCCATATGCCCCCAGCTTGTTTCGCATCTGCTACATTTTTTTGGGATTTATCCCTTTTAGATTTAGTTTTTCTTATATCCTTTAGTGAACTATTGACTTTCACCTGCTTGGCTCCTCTCTGCATTTGGATCCTGCAATTCATTTTATTGCTTTTTTCTCTAATACTCTTGAGAATGGAAGAGTTACTTTTTTCATATATACACATATTTTCTTGAGTTATTTTTTGTACCTAATTCATTGGTTTCTTTTCGTTTGTGTATAAATTTGGTAGGACTTCCAAAAGTTTGAAAATTCAAACACCACATTGTAGAGTCAGAAACAGCAAAACATGTTAAACCATTAAACATAAATAAATCATACATGAATTTCTTTTTCTTTTTTATTTCAAAACAGAATTAAAATATGTTTATAACATAAAACATCTTTGTAGCTCTGCCAGTCATAAATGAACACAATGTGTTTTGTCTTGTCAGCAGCCAGACCATTCAGGAAGTTTCAGGTGTTTGTGAGACTAAAGTTTCTAAGTTAAGTAAACCTGTTGTTGCTGTCCTTTTAAATTGTTTTTGCATCTTCTGCCAATAAAAACATGTCGACTGGTATCATCACGTTATTCAGTAAAATGAATTACTGCTTTAATAAGACCCTTCCAACATGTAGCATTAGCTTAAAAGTACTTTTTACTTCTAATTGACAAGTCGCTGTGAGAAAATTAAGTGTAGACATTCATTGTGGTGTGCTCACGGTGATAACACTTTGACAGGTGTGCTACTGTAGAAACTGTGAGGCTTTCAGTTCCTTCAGTTCACTGTCACTATGTTTACCATATTAATAGAACATTACATTGCTGGCTCTCTTATATGGCTTTCTTTATTTCTTTTTCTTTTTATCACATATTGCTTGATTTCTGACATGGAAATTAACATGGCAATCAGAGGCCTCTGATTGTAATAATTATGAAATGAACTAAAAATTATACTTTTTCCTGTTTGTCTGTGTGAATATTTAAGATTATTCATGAACATTTTCAGGCAATTCTCAGAGTGGCAGTGTTTTATCAAGTTTTATCAATGTCTAAGGTGCAACTCATAGAAATGTATATGGATTTTCGAAAGATTGTTACAAAACCTTTCCACATATAAACGCCATGAATGGGCGATATGTAAGTGACTGGATATACTGCCATCGAGGAGCGTGTAGTAAAACAGGTCAGGCTTTGCGCATAGCAAACTGATTTTGTCATTTAATTATAATAAATACATCAGAAATTCTACTTTTTGGCAGACTTAACACAAAACAATATATATTCTAAATAATTTACTTTCATTTAAAAAGGTCTGGTGAAATTGGGAAAGTTAAATATGATACAAAGATGATCAAGACCACCATTAGTGACCCCTCTTGATAACATAACCCGTACATGAGTTTTCTGAATCCAAATTACCTGAGCAATTATGTATTTACGCACAGATCTTTCACAATATTGTACAAACAAAGAAAGTAGGGTGCACATGATGTTAGCTTTAAGCCTCTAAGTCAGAACATGATTAAAGAGACACTGTATGCTAAATTTCACAATTTTTACAGTGACTTTAATTGTGTTCTGATATAATGTCTTAATTAGGCAGTTGCTTGGGCATACAGTATTGCCTTGGGTATGAGTTGAAAGTAAAATTCTTTAGAACACATTCAGAAATGTTGTTTTAGAATCTACACCAGCAGTATTCCTGGCAGTGCATCGGTAAACACCGGAATCTCGTTGGGTTGGATTCTGAATGATTAGGGAACCTTGTGGATGGAGATACTTGTTTCCAAAAAGGCGGGGCTGTGCACTTACAACCAGGCGGGTTTTATCAGGTGTTTCCCAAGCCACCTCTACTTTAGGGAGCCCAATGGCAACACAGTTCAGCTGAACAGCAACTCCATTTTTGGCGTAAGTCACAGAGGGAGGGCCACTGGTAATCCTGGGTTGGTTTGCAATGATATTTACTGAGACTGAAAGCAAGGAGCTTCCATATTCATTGGCAGCTCTACAAACATAGGGTCCTCTATCATAGACTGATGCTTGTTGAATGACAATTGTCCCATTATGCAATATCGAATAGCGTCCAGCTTTCTGCAGCCTGTTGAGAACAACCCCACTGGGCAGGGTCCATGTAAGTCTGAATGGCTCACCAGTTGTTTGACAATGAAGGAAAAGTGTTTCACCATCCATGATGCTGACAGGAGAGATGTATCGGTTCAGAATCGGTGGCTTCCTTCCTGGGGACAGGGTGACTGTACTCTCAAAAATCCCAGCAGAGTTATGCCCCACACAGCAGTACGTGCCAGCATCAGCAACAGATGGGTTGTTGATGATCAAAGACCCATCAAGTCGGTGAAAAAACTTTGAAATTCGAGCACCGGCTTGCAGAGGAGTCCCGCTGGGTAAGGTCCACATTATATCAGTTAACTCCAAGCCATCAATAGAGCAATTTAGAGTCACTGTATTCCCCACTTTTAGGGAAAAGCTTTCTCTTTTGGGAGCATCAATTTGTTGACTTCCAACCATTTCTTTGACATCCAAGTTGACCAACATTCTAACCTCCCCTTCTTCATTACGAGCAACACACACCATCTGACCTGAATCGGTCTTCTTAGCTGATTGTATTTCCAAAGTACCATTCTGATGAACTGTCATGTGATTACTGTAGTATGGAGCAGGAAGTATTAGATTTCCTGGGAGGATCCACATAATACTAGGTGAAGGGGTTCCCTCAGTCACACAATCCAACAGTTTCCGTTCTCCCTGAACTGCAGTAACTTTGATGGTATTTGAAGTTCCTCTTAAGCCATTGATAACTAGAGGAGTTGCCAAAACCTCCACTCTGGTAACTTTATTGTCTTGGCCAACACTGTTCCTCGCCATACAGGTGTAATTACCTCCATCAAATTGCTGAACCTTTTGAACAACCAGTGTTCCATCTTTAAGCACCTTGTATTTGTCTATTGCATTGGAAATTGGTCTATTTTTGGGAGACATCCAAGTGACAACAGGTACTGGGTCACCTTTGGCCTTGCACTGCAGTGTTACTGTCTCACCGTAGAGCACTCTGACAGTCTTTTGTTCTTTATCCTGGATTTGTGGTGAAGATGTACCACCTTTCACCTTGACTCTCACCTTCATCTCGTCTCTGCCAAGTTGGTTCTGTGCATAGCAAGTGTAATCACCTTCTTCTGGCTGGCCAACATCGTTAAAGTACAGTGTCCCATTGTCAAACACCACGTACCTACAGACGATTTGAGAAGAGAGGGTTGAATGTTACATTTGATGACAGAATTTGTCAGTTGAAAATAGGCTTGATTCATGAAACAAATTACTTATTGTTAGCTAGCATTTGAATGTGGTTTGGCAAAGCAAACACAGGCAAATCAGGAACTTCCCTTGAGCTAAAGAATAATGACTCATACCTGCGACTGCGTCCCACACGGACTCCTGCTTTCTGCTTTATTGGGTTGACCATGGTCCCATCTGGTAATGCCCAGCTAATCTCCGGGCTGGGGAGGCCAGACGCCACACAGTCCACCTTCAGGTCTTGGCCTTGCACCACCTCCTGACTGGATTTCTGGAGTTTCTGCTCAATCATTGCTGGTTTGGTCAAGACATTGACCCGCAGTTGAACGTAGTCATCACCCATCTTGTTACGGGCTACACACAGGTAGTCACCTCCATCCTTGTCAGTCACAGAATGAATGCTTATGCTGCCATTAAGGAATACTTTGATCCTAGACTCAAAGCTGCACAAAAAATTAAATGGTACCATTAAAACAACCTTCAATATTCAGGACATTAAGAGTTGCTATGATAATAACTATGAAGAACTTGTCCTTTACATTTGCCCACCTGTACTGACTATCCACTAGCTTCTTAGAGGGCGTCCTCCAGATGATTCGAGGCTCCGGTTCACCTGTTGCCACACAGTTCAGAAGTAGCTTACTTCCATAGATTACATCTGTTCTTTGGGAAGATGAAGATGTAATTGTGGCTTTAGCAGACAACAGTTTTCTTCTTACACTTAGCATCACAGTCCTGCTGCTTGAGGTTACTCCGTTACTGGCTTTGCATACATATCTCCCAGAATTCTTGAGGTCTAATCTCTGTATGTGGAGTGTCCCATTTGGAAAGACAGTAAGGTTTTCTCTAGCAATTAGTCGGGAAGGAATGAGCTGTGTGCCATCAGGAGTGATCCAACGCATGACTGGCTGAGAGGCTCTTGTGGCAGTGCAGTCAATATAAGCAGCTCTGCCCTCTGGAAAAGTCATGTTTTCATCTAGTCTCTGCTGAATCAAAGAGGGCATTGCAGAGACATGAAGATGCACTGACACGGTATCAGCTCCAGCTGCACTGCTGCCAGTGCACCTGTAAATTCCGCTGTCAGTAAAACTAGCCCGGTTGATATGAAGAGTTCCATTATGATCTACAGCCACCTGCAACTGAGATGGCACAGAAGGTGAGGTCGGCATCAGCTGGATTGAGTTAGGGAGGACCCACTTAACCCGAGGCACAGGATCTCCTTCAACTTTGCATTCCAGTTCAACCTTGCTTCCTTCATACACATGGATGTCTCGCTCTCGAGGTTGAAGGACCCGTGGATGATGAGACATGACTATAAGGTTAGCCATCATCTTGTCTGTACCATACTGGTTCTGAACAGTGCACACGTACTGGCCCTCATCGGTTAGCTGTGAGTTTCTTATGACTAAAGTTCCATTATGGAGAACCTCAAACCTCTGCACCTTCATGTTCCTGGCGATACTCGCTCCTAAACAGAAAGAAGCACACAATCGTTTAGCATTCCTTATTCATTAACGGTTTTACATTTTGTCATAATATTATCACAAATTCAAATTTTTTTTGATCGACCAACATAAAGTAAAATACTCTTGCACATTCATCTTAATTAGACAGCTCAAGCTCAGTTTACATTGGATGGAGAGTGCCTGTAAACATCAATTTTCAAGTATTTCCACAGGTTCTTTGGTGGATTTAGATCTGGACTTTGACTAGGCATTCTAACATATACTTGCAGAAGAAAAGCCCCTTCACATTATGAAGCTGTTACCATCATGCTTCACAGTAAGGATAGTGTTGATGTGCAGTGTTATTTTTCTACCATACATTGTATTTTACATTTAATATGAAACAAGCTACAAAGTGGACATCTCATGTCTTTCTTTTAATTATAATTTTTGTTTTTAGCCTTGATTTTGCATGCAAGCTAAAAAAAAAAAAATGCTGAATTGAGCATCGTCTTCAGGACTGATTAGTGTCAAATTTCCTTGTGGAACAAAAGTAATGCAAGAGTGTGAGACCATTGTCACGATGCAAGGATGAAAAATGAGTTTACCACACACATATATCTAAATCCATTTTCTATGAGTTAAGTTACTGAAAGTAAAGCTACTTTCTCTGAAAAGTTCTGTAGAGAATTTAATATTTTGGATCATAACATATTAAGTACTTTCAATTTAAATATCTTGCAGCCATCCAGACATTTTGAAACATTTGGTTTCAAAATGTCCAAATGTTTCAAAACATTTGGACACTGCATCTTTGACTAAAAGACAGTGTACGCCATGAACCAGTTAGTAATCCATTACAGTCCAGTGTGATACACTATATATATACACCCTTGATATATACTGAGACATTATTAAACTATGTGTATTTAATGCATGTAGGTGAAAAGAGCAGATTCTTAACTTTTATTTGACAGTCTGCCTATCCAAATTGGTGGAAAGGTACAAATATTTCTGGGCCTAACTGGATCACAATGGCCACACCTGCAAACTCCCACTCACTCCCATGGTCAGTTTGCCCAACTATAGACACACTGTTCACTAAGCTGACTGTACCTACTTCTGCCAGACTACACACACCAACCCACAAGGCCTAAATGATCTTCTCCTGACATCCAGGCGCCACTCCCCTCATCTGCCCATGATGGTCCGGAGCAATTTCTGCTTTTAACATTGAAGCGATACATTGAAAAGCTGGTGTTTGAACCTAAGACCATTTACTTGGTTTAGCATTTATTTCCAGGGTCAGTGGAAGAAATAGTAAGCCTGTTCAAAGGAAGAAAATTAGGGATGAAGAGTCAGGAGGAAATTGTGGGTGGAGAGGCGCAGGGTGAAGTAGAGAATATGTTGCTATGATGGAGACAAGAGATATTATGCTCTTAAAGCTTTGAGTTTATGTCAGTGGTTTAAAACCATCACCACAGACTTTGTGTCAGCTGAACTCTGTTTTATCCATAAAGAACAGTTAAAATTCTTCCTTGAAGAGTTTCTCTGTAAGGAATAGCTTAGAAGTTTGCACTTAGTTATCTGATTTTTGAAAGTTTCATTTTAAGCTTCATCTGTGAATTCCTACCAAGCAGTCAAAGAAATGGTTCTCCTCTGATTTAAAGAGGTTCTAGACAGAAGAGAGACAAACTCACTGACAAGTCAGTTTCTAAGACTTTGGGACTCTCAAGAAGCACAGTGAGGAACTTTATAAGCAAACGGGGAAAACATGGCACAGTGTGTCAAATAACTGAGCTTTCTCTCTAATGCAACCTCAATCCTTCCAAAATTACTCCAAGACCTCATCAGTGGCTCATCTGGCAGGTCTCAGGAGAACCCAACGTCTAAAGGTTTGCAGCCCTCAGTGTCTCAGTTAAGGTGAAAAAAAAAATAAGTCAATGAGTTCATATTCCAGAACCACAGCTGGGATATTATAATTATGAATTGATATTAAATGCACTAGAGTTATTTACAACTTGCAAACCAAATTGTTAGTTATAGGTGCATGTAAACTTCTGACCTATTCTGTGCAAAACTTGAACTAAAAGCAAGATAAGCTGCCAGAATGCCTGATATACTTTCTGAAATAGACAGAATCGCTATAGGAAGCAAAAAAGTTTCTATGAATCTCATCTGAAGCCTGTAAGGGTTCATCCATGCATAACAGGATAATACTGAATTAACTTCCAACAGATCCAAAAGTTGTGTGCACAGGACGTGACATTTAAACAAAGGATATATTTGTAGGCTTTAATGGGTATTTAATCCACTTAAATATTCCAGTAGAACCTCGTAACCCAGGCAGCCATGTGCTTTGAAGAGTCTGAATGTTTCATTTGTATCCTTCACTTAGGAAAATACATGTTGAGAGATGATTACCCTTTCCCTCATTGAAGTTTTTCCACCACAGTTTGCAGTTGTTGCCTGTCATGTACTGAAATTACGACGTAAGTGTAGTTATTTACTTTCAAAGCTTGTTGATGTAACTACACAGCAGTCACATTCTAACCAAAGGAAAGCAGATATTTACATATTCTTTAAGAAGAGGCACCACCCTTTCTGCTGTCTGCCTGGCATTAAAACAGATCAAACTTCAGGTTTCAGAAGTTTACATACACTGTGACTGCTGCTGAAGCTGGTGAAAGAGTGTAATTATCCTTGAAACGAGTCCTGTACCAACATGGGCTGAAACGGCACTCAGAGCTGAAGATGTTGTTATTCTAAATACCATACATAAACACAAAAAAACACTAAATCATACTATGCAATTTTGATTTAGTTTCTAGTGCAAATATCTTTGTACACTTCACAACACTTGAAATAAGAGAAAACTAACTTACAAACTAACTTATAAATAACTTTTTAGCAATATATGGGAGGTTTTTCAAGTCAATAATTCCTTAATATTGAAGAGAGAGTACTTGTTTCCTTAGCTGATGATTTCATTTATAACAAGACATTTTTTACTGTGGTACTTTTTCATCAATATTAACTTGGAATAGCTCCTGTGTCTTGTTGAAAAGTTACTTGCAAGTTAGTTTTGTCTTATTTCAAGTGTACTAAAACATTTGCACGAGAAACTAGACCAAAAATACTTGGTAAGATTTTGTTGTTTTTGTGAATACATTTTGCAAATGTTCTCTCACAAAAATCTGAATTACAGAATACGTGTTCTCTGGTTTGACTAAACTAAAATTGTTCCCAATGCCCATGTGAAGTATGGGGGTTGGCATCAGGTTGTGCATGTGTGTGAATGTGTGAGTTTGAAGAAAGTGATTAAAAGAAAATCTCTTTGCATTCTGGAATTAACAGAAATAATTTTGGTAGTCATAACTGGTTAAAACCAGAAATATATTCTCTGTTTTAATGTCAGGTAAGGAGAAATCATGGTTGTGTTGTAAATGTTGGCTCCAGCAGCATGTGGAATCCTGCTATATAATTGTATTTGTATGTAATCTTTCATCTTTTCTTTAAGAACCTGCAGAAAAATGTTTACCTGCACAGAAAACTGAGTTCTTAGATCGAGCCTTACATACCGTTGGAAACTTTTGTCCAAGACAGGAAAGGCATCGGCTGACCTCCAGTCTCACATGGAAGCTGAGCATCTTTTCCTACTTTGACAGTAATTGTCTGAGAATGGGTGGTTTTTATCCTTGGCTTCCCTCTTTGAACAGATCCATGCTCGGTTAGGTGCTGTGTGGACACATCCAGAGTTACTGGTGACAGTGTCTTTTGGGATGGGATCACAGTGGGTACTGGTATAGAGGTGGATGCCTGAGAGGTTGGAATTGTATTTATTTGTTTGTGATTTGGAGGAAATGTTGTAGGATGAAAGTTAAATGATCTTCTTAGGACGGATGTGGTAGAGATGGGTTTTATTTGTTGATCCTGGCTGGTACCGACTGTGACTGTGGCATTTTGAGTGATGGATGTTGGTAAAGACATTAGAAAAGGTACTAAAGGAGAAAGTCTGGGTTTTGAGAGATAGGGAGTCTCTCTAGATGGTTTAACATGATATGGGAATGTTGAGGTAGCTGAGACATGTGTTGTTTTTAAACTGCTCATATGTGGAGAATCAGTTCCAGCATTCAGAGGTTTGTTCTCATTTTCTTCACTCTTTAAATCTTCTAATGGTGCGAGTCTCTCGGTGGTGACCTCAAAAAGCATCTTTGGAGTTGACAGTGATCCTTTGGAAGTTTCTCCAGAGGCTGTCTTGTTTCCCTGGATGGGTGAAGCAGTTTGGGTAAAATAGGAAGGCTGTAGTGAAGAATCCATTCCAGTCTTCTCCCAATGTATTTGTTCAATCTCCTCAGTAAAAGTCTCCTGATGGACAAATTGCTGATTCTTGTTGTCTGTTGGCAATTTTGTCATACTTTGAAAACCCCATGAGGGACTTTCAGAGTGCAGCGGAGGTGCCGATTCTGTTGTAAAACTTATTTCATGCCAGTTCTCTAAATGCTCACCAGGTGGAGGAGGACTGACTGCAAATCTCTGCTGAGGGATTGATGGGAGAATCTCTGAAATTGCTGTAGGATATGCACTGTCTGAGATTTTTACAGTGCTGTGAGGAATAGTATTTCCATGAGTTAAACCTGGAGAAATGCTTGGAAATGATGGTGCAGCTCTAGTGCTTTGCCACGATTTGTTTTGGCTGTCCTTTGTTCCTAAAGAAGAGGTTGGTAGTGAGGAAGGCTCCTTGATTACCTCGTGGTTCTGCCTGAAGACTGTGCTTTCTTTATGACTCAGTCTGTCTGATGACGCCACTTGGCTCTCTGTGAATGGAACAGAGGTATATAAACCAACTGCAATTCCTGATCTTTCTGTGTTTAACAATTTAGAAGCAGAGGTCTTAGCTGTACGTAGGGGAGTATTTACAGGTGCGGTGGTGATGAAGCTGCCAAGTGTTTTGAGCTGTTGTTTCTTTCTATCTGGCCGTCTCCTCCGGCCACCGTTCCTCCTCTGAGAGTTGACTTTCCGAAGGCGTGACTTTGGCCGTCTTGTAGAGTGCACCCTTCCTTTTCCAGGGAGATTGAAGGTAGTTGTTGGAGACCCTGTCGTGACAACAACTTCATAATGCAAGTCATTGAGCGTTGTGTCCTTTGGATGAGACTGAAACTGTGACAGAGTTGAAGTCTCACTCAAATAGTTTCCACTTCCTTCTTGACTTGCTGCAGAGTGATTTGGGTCGCCTGAAGGAGTAATTTGACTTTCCATAAAGAAGGGTTCTCTGTGATTTATGGAGTTAGTGACATCATTTGGTTTGTTCCTACTCCCACTGCTCTGCAGCTCCTCAGACTGATCAGCTGTTTGGATCTTATCGGCAGTAATACTTGTGCTTAGATTCTCTGGAAAAGAAAATGTGCTGTTGGTTGCAGTGTGTGCACTGGGCTGCCTGACAGTAATAGCGTGCAGTGGAACAGATGTGGTCTGGGGGAGGAAAAACCCACCGTTTGAACTTGTGATTAGGTTCAACGCTCTGTCATGGGTTGTGTGCTGTGTAGTATATGCAATTTCTGTTGGATGGGGTTCTATAGTAACATATCTGATGTTAGGAGTTGCATCTTGTGCGATGATGCTTTCAGGTGTCACATGACTATCTTGACCATGAGTCTTGTAATCTTTAGGTTTTTCAGGGCTCTGACGTATGGAATAATGTTGACCCACTCGCTCATGTACAGTCACACCATCTGATGGCTCATCAGAAGTTTCCCATGACTGTGTCGTCAACTCTGTTGCTTTCATCTTTGTTGGGAAAAAAACATGAGGCGAGGTCACAGTATTCCTGTCCCTAATCTTAGCTAAAATGTCTGCCCATTTCTCTGGGTCAATTTTACTTTTAGAAAGATTAATTCTCCTCCTATTCTCTACTAAACCTTTCAGGTTTCCATTGTGAGACCCTGTTGGTTTCTGGAGCACAGGCTGTCGCTGCCAGGTGCTCCTAGATGGATGAATACCTCTTCTTCCTGGGACTAGATTCACTGGGAGTTTACGTCTAACACTGTTGATGCGGTGGCGTATTGTAGACCTGTCATTGTCACCTGATGCTTCTTCTGGATTCTCTGTAGGGACTTTTATTTGAGTGTTCACCCCTGAGGCTGACTGAGGCCTTGCTGTAAACTTGCGTATTGGTCTAATTAGACCATTGCGTCTAACTATACTAACTTTTTTCACTAGTGTGTCTACACCATGTTGATTGATTGCTACACATTTGTAATAACCACTATCTGATATCTGAGTCTTTGGGATTTGAAGAGTACCATTGAAAGTCACCAGTGCTTTGGAATAATTAGCTTGGAAATTAATTATTCTGTTGTTTGGTAGAATCCAGTTTATTTCAGCATCAGGGGAACTGGATGCTGTACAGTCCAGAGAAATGGAGTTTCCTGAAAATTCCTCTATTGATGTAATTGATGTGTCCTCCCCTGTGGGAGGACTAGAGGATTCCTGGACAGTTAGATAGAAGGAAAGCACAGCAAAATCTCCTTGAACCTTGGCGATGCAGTAGTAAGCTCCAGTGTCTCTGTGAGTTACAGCTTTAATTTTCAACCTTCCATCTCTGGAAACCGAAATCCTGTTTTCAGGACTCCTAAATGGGCTGTTCAGTTTGGAACTGTCTGGCAGCATCCACTGAATTACTGGTGGGTCAGAACTGTGCACGTTACAGGCCATTTCATTTGAACTTCCAAGGATAACACTCATAGCTTTCTGTGTTCTGTTTGTTGACTCGATTATGACCCAGTTCCTCCTGAGTCTTTGCTGAAGCTCGATGTCCACTGTCTCTGAGAGGTTTGTCCTCAGAATTAACTTTACCATGCTGGTTGATGACTGAGGTCGGTTCAGTTGTAGTTCTATGGATGGTTGCATCAGCCATGCAGGCTGGGCCAACACTTTGACTTTAAGACCTGTGTAGTAGTGGGCATCCTGCACAGAGTCCTGGTTATATACAAGTGCTGGGTATGGATCTTGGCTTGGAGTGACTCCTTGTTTTAAATGGGCTGGAACGTTGCTGTAGTATGCGATCAGTCTCCACAGCTGCTCGTATTTTTCTCTGTCAACAGAACACTGAAGGTCTACTGAGAAGGTAATGTTTGCGACTAGCTGAAGCTGGTTGACCTGCTCCCAGCTTACCTTGGCAGGTTCTTTTAGCTTGTGAGCACTGCACTCCAGATCTAACTCATTCCCATGTTCATCAGAGAGGCCAAGGGATATGTTACCAATGGGCTCCTTAAAGTCCTCTGACATCAATGTCTCACTTTCAGAATCTTCTAGTGATGTAGTTCTATGAAGGAAGCTGATGACTGGGCTATTGCAAACCAGAGGATGAGCGGCTTGGAGTTCCTTTTCCTTCACTTGCATGGGAGAAGAACACATTGGACACAGCTGGCCACCTGGAAGGGCTCTGTCCTTTTTACATTTTAGAACCCCTGTAGCAGAAAAAAAGAACAGAGTCGACAAAAGACTTATAAAAATAATACGAATAAGGGTGCATTCACAGCAGCCCTGTTTAATTGAACTCTACTTCATTTCCCTATAAAACTAGGCTTGTTAATGAATGCGCAATCAAACTCTGATGCGGACCAAAGACGCAAACTCTTGTTCACCTACAAATCTACGTAGATGTCATTCTTTAGGTCTGAAGTGAAATCTAGTGCAGTTTGAATGTCAACACCAAGCAGGACGGAGATTGTGCCAAAAGAAGGAAGCAAACTATAGTGCATGGCATTCTGGTAAAAGACAACAAAAATAAATGTGAGTGTAGAGCTAACGGGACAAATGGCTTGTGTTTTTTTTTACCAAAAGCAAAGGAGAAATCCAAAAAACACTAAAGTCTGATGCCACTCCATTTTGTTTACATTTTGTGAAGGAGGAAGTTGCGCTCAGTGTCTTCAGGGTTTTCATATTGTTTCCTTCAGTAGTTCTCGGTGGAGGTGAGGCCACAGTGCAGTGTGAAAAAGCGAACCACACAAGATGAAAATGTTACAAGTTTTGCAGTTTCAGTCCCCAATCAAACAGCGTCGACTGGACTATCAGGCATGAAAACACCCTAAGAATAAGAACAATAATTATAATCTGACCTGGTGAAGTTTTTTCCCAGTCATGCAACCAACTCATGCTGCAGTCACAGGTCCAGGGGTTCCCATGGAGGTACAGGTTCTCAAGCTGTGGCATGGTCTCCACCAGCTGGGAGGGGAGGGATGTGAGTGCATTGTCAGATAGGTAGAGATGTCGCAGGGTAGAGATGTAGAACTGGCCAATCAAAGTGAAGGTGGTGAAGGTGGCAGGATGCAGTTGTTGAAGCTGGTTTCCCTCCAGCTGCAGAAAGCGTAAGGAAGTGAGTCCCTGGAAGGCGTCTGGATGGATGCGTTCTATCTGGTTGTGATCCAAGTGCAACCTGGCCACAGACCACAGCCCCTGGAGAGTGTGCCTGTTGATTTCCTTCAGCTTGTTGTAGCTCATCTTCAGCATCTGAACCAATATGTATAACAGAAAAGTTCCAATATTAACCAGATTATCAAGACAATTACATGCAAATTAAAACAAGAACCTCGGTAATGTTTTATGAATGAGTGATAAAAACATTTCTAGTTGTGTGTTTCAGAAATACTTTTTTCAACATTAACCCAACATAAATAATAGTAAATGGGAAAGTATTGGACACATCAGTGTTTTTCCTCAGCTAAAATATTTCTAATGGCGCCACTGAAGTAAAATTCAGACCGTCTGTCTGTTAAAATACAGCTAGTTCACATGTATGAAGGAATCAATGCGGTTTAGTCCACAAACCAACTTATGAGTAAAACATTTGAATAATACAGGAAGTATTCATGAAGTATTCTTTGCAAAATCTAAAATTGAAGAATGGTTGGTAAAGGAAAACAAATCTGTTTTTTGCTTGGTCTTTTAATTCAGTTATTAAAACTGCATTTCTGTCACTGCTTACTTTTTGGGGCGACTGTGACTAAGAGACAGAAAAGTCATTTTGTAATCAGAATGATGTGACTGTGGGAAAGGCACTCAGCCCAAAGTCCCACTGATCTGCATATTGGTGTTTAAATGAGTGAATGAAAGTGGTAAATACTGGAAACACTACCTCTACCCATTTATCTTTTTCCAACATAGAAAGTTCTGCATTAGCACTGCTGATACTTTCTGTGAACCCAGTACTGGTGAAATAAACATAGTCTTAAAAATAAGAATTTGAAAAGTTTGAAATGCATTTCTGTTCAGCACCTTTGAGTCAATGCTTGATACAATCCCTCAAAACAGTTTTCAGGATGTTAAAATATTATCAACTGGAATTTATTTTGACAACGATAAATCAAAATTCTTATTTTGATAAGAAATTTATCATAATAAATGTTCACCGATACAATACATGTCTATCTGTATTGATTGATTGATTGATTTGATTTGATTGGTTGGTTGGTTGGTTGGTTGATGTACCTGAAGTGATGCCAGGTCCCTGAACGCTCCATCAGGTAGAGAGTGAATATTGTTCCCATGGACCATCAGGAGCTCCAGCTTCCCCAGCCCAGACAGTGACGTGTCACTTATTTTATAAATGCTGTTGAACCTGAAACAATACAACCTGTGAGGGCAATTGAACAAACCTGCACTGGAAACATCAACCTGGAACTCTTACTATATCCTGCTAATGCCAAGGATGGAAAAAAAACCCACTGACCCCAAGTTTATGCGCTTTACATGCTTGGGTACCGCTGCTGGGACAGTGAGGAGGGAGCGGAATGTGCAGTGGAGCTCAGCAGGCTGAGGGCAGGAGCAGGGCCGGGGGCAGGGAGCGGACCCCACAAGGGACAGGAGCACCAGCAGAGTCTGGAGGGCCCACAGGGTGGAGCGCTCCATCTTCATCCAGAGAAACTGACACAGCAGCTGCTTGGAGGGCCTGACTACAACAACCACAACGTTGGAAACTCTGTGAACTGCTTGATTCAACTGACCTCCTCTTTAGTTTACAGAATGAATTCACATCTTAAACATGATGCAATGAATGTGAAGATGGTGTCACTTCAGTCACAGTGCGAAAAAAATGCTAATTGTTGTTTAAACCTAAGGGGAACTCATTGTTATAATATCAAGTTGCTCTTACCTTAAAGTACTGAAAACCTTTCTGCAGGAAGCCCCTCATGTCCCATTTTGTCATGTATGAACACAAAGCTAAAGATCAACAACTGATAAAGAGACAAGCTGGAGTCAGAGACTGGAACTGGAATTAAAAAAAGAAACAAAAAGATGGTGTTAGGTCCAAACAGCAGTGTGCTGTCCTCACTTCCAGTCTGAAGCGACTGAAGGAGCAGCTGCAGAGCGATCGCTGGAGACGCAGCGGGAGGAGCAAGGAAAGTTTGAAGGAGGGCAGAATATTTGCTCCCACAGCCAGGCATACTGCTGCTGAGGCAGGAATGCTGCTGAAGTGTTGCTTGGATAACTTTGATTAGAATGACAAAGACTGATTTTAACAGCTGAATACAAACCGACTGAGAGGAATAATGAAGCAGGAACAACATGCTGGTGAAGGATGCATGCACTGAGAAGGAGTAAAACTGGACTTCTGCTATGATTCTTCTCCCTTCGTTTCCCTGTTTGTTTGTCAGGCCTCAAGATCTGAATGAGCCACCAAATACTTAATGGTGTGATGCAGAGCAGAGCAAAAACTGCCACTGGTGCAAAGTCAGTAAATGACAAAGCAAAATCTTTCCTCTGTCAAGTGTGTCACATTTTTTCTCCTACCCTCTGTTGATTTAAAGGAATTTCAGGATGTTCTGCATAAAGGTTTCAGCTACCTGCAGCAATAGAGTCTCCATTAAGTATAATGGTGCATTCTCTTTAATTTCTGAAGTTTTTCCCAGTCAGAAGGTGAAGCTTGCTGAGCAGCTCCAAGTTTTGTGTCCAATATGGCTGCACAGAACGTAGCAACAGCTCCCAATGTCAATTACCATTTCTATAGAATGTGACTCCAAACTGCTTTACAGAAAGTTTTCCTATTCACAATTTTTTTCATAAGTAAAACAAATCACAGAAAACAGGCAGTGATGTGTTTTTGGGGCAGATTTTAGCTATTTGGCTGTGGTCCCTAACTGTATTTTTTATTGTTTTATTTTTTGCAAAATGTGTCAAGACGATATTTGTTGTGAACTGGCTCAACATGAATAAAACTAAATGTAATTAAATGTATGTTTAATTATATTCAGTAAAAATCTCATTATTCTGACATAACCCTAACCCATTTAGCAAACAGAGATAATTTGAATGATCATTACCAAACCAGAAAAGCTTTAATCTAATGGTATGCCATTCAATTTTTTTTTACACTGCATGTAAACATGTGGTTCACCTTTATGTCTCCTGTGTGAGAACAGTTTGATTGAGATGAATTAACGGGTATTTGCAGGACTTATGATAAAACAGACAGAGGGCATCTGCTGAGTTCAGTTGTAAGCTCTTAAGTCCAAGTAAAAGGTGTAAGAAAGCATTGTTTTTCATCCTGGTGTGTCAGTGTAAAGACAAGGCAGCTGGGTGCTGGAGCAACCAACATGGACCTCTTATTAACCCTGACTCACACATAACCAGCATGCTGAGGATTCTGAAGAAACAGGCACAGACACATCCAGGCAGACACCCAGAACAATAACGGCCCACCCAAGAAAAACTGAAGCTGACAAAGACCGCCTGAGGACGGACAGCTCAGTGTGCCTCACAATGGATTTTTTTTTCTCAGATCAAAACTGGATCTCCTCAGTCTGGAAACTTTAGCTTTTCAAGTTCCTTTGCGGCTGCTCATCACTTGGGCATTGCTCCACTTCTACACACACAGCTCTGGTGTTTTGGTTAAAGTGCTGCACTGAAAATCAGAGAAGGACTCATGTCAATCAGATTTCACCACAATTTGTTCCTACAGCCACAAGAGGTCTGGAGCAGCAGCCAAACTAAACCTGCTGTTAGCTCTTTGTGACCTGCTGCTCAAATTAGACCAAAGCTGAACTTTTTGGTTAACATGAAAAGTGGAGAACACTGACCTTGCACATGATCCTGAAAAAACGATTCCCATTGTGTGGTGGCAGTATCATGCAGGGGCTGATTCGCTTCAGCAGCGACAGGAAGAGAATGTCCTAAATAGAAATGCATGCAACATTTTTCAGATGTATATTTCTTAGGACTGAAACAATTATTGTGATTGATTGATTATTGAAATAATTGTCCACAAATGTATTAATCTATTAAGTGTTAGCTAGAATACAAAAACTCTAAAAATGGCCGTTTCTTGAAACAACAAGCAGATAGTCAAAACTGTAGAAAATATTTATATTTTGTATTAAAGGTGAAACATTTTCTGCCTGTGAACAACAACGACCAGGAAGCAAAATTTGCTATTAAATTGTGAAAAAAGAGACAGATTAATAGACAGTATTTTTAGTCTCTTGTTCACTAAAGGAATGCTTTCAATGCATTTTAGGCTCTAAAATTTCTATTTTATTAATGAACAAACTAATTGCATTATTTGCTTATTTGTATATTTTGATGTAGTTTTAATGTTGTGTAAAAAAGGCTAAAGTGGTTAACTGAAAAATCTGCATTATGTGCCATTTTAAAAAATCTGATTAATTGATTAATTATAAGAATAATTGATAGAATAACCGATAACCAAAATAACCATTAGCTGCAGCCCTAATATTTATAGACAGCATATATTATATCTATTATCATTTTCATGCCACTGCTAACCCTCCTTTGTGTTGTTCTGTTTGCGGCTCATGAGGCACAAAATGCTGAAAAGTTAAAAGGGGTGTGAATACTTTTGCAGGTACTGGATGATCAACTGTTCATAACAGCAGGTTATTAATTTCACTTATGTTCTTGCAGATGATACTGTGATGGACAGTTTGACACAGAGACTCATAAGTGATGTTTAAATGAGAAGCAAGAAAACCTGAGGAGTTATTACCAAGGCAGACTTTCAGCCACTTCAGCAGCTTTGGGTTTAACGGCTGAGAGATTTACAGGTCAGCTGCATGAAGCCGTTCCAGTGAAAACAGATCAAGCTGACACCCTGATACCAGCGAACAGACCAAGCTGTCTAAACAGAGGAAGTGGACACCAAGCCAAAACTGAGAAGATTTTACAATCATCAGATAGTAATAATCTTACTTCCAGCTTACCTATATTTTTGTGTTTGCAACTGGAAACAGTTTGGGCATTTCCCCTCACAGGAGCAGAGACCTGATGAAACCTCAGAGGAGAACAATAAATCTGTCATGGTTCATTAAAATCTGGATACAGAAATATAAACTCTCCGTGTTTGCATGTTTCTGTTAGTGGAGTGCAGCATAAAAAAACTATTGCTTTCATTTCATTTAAAACTTGACCAAGTTCATTTCAGGCAGCTAATGAGCCTAAATTGACTATCAAACTCAGTTTATTTCAATAAATTACAAGATCAATCCTCATCAACGACTTATGTAACAGCAACGTTCCTGAGAGAAAACATCCATCACAACTAACAATACAATACTTTTACTTCATCTTCTCTTGGTACATTTTCTGAGGCTGATTCATCTTTTAATTTAAGTTAGAATTGAGCAACTGTAATAACTTCCATCTTGTCATCTAGAATTTATCATGATGTAAAATCCAGGTATTTACTGGATTTCATTATTATTATTATTCTATGTTTTTTTTATTTCTTCTTTATTACTTTCTTCATTGATAACAATCCCAGGTTGCAAAGGGTGGTTTGTTCCAACAGGAACCGGTGCAATTCACTAAAAAGATTGCATAGGCAATCCTGAGGAAATGGATGGGAACCTGTAAACTTGAAGTAATTATTTTTCTCACTTTTGGCAAATAAAGATAATCTTGGTAACCCCAGACCTACAACAGGAGGGGAGAAAAGTCTTTTAATCCAGTGTATGTAAAGTTCTAACTTCAGCTTTCAGATGAATTTGTGATTTAAGCAACCATCTAACATCTGAATGAACAGAACTGAATTCAAAGAAATGCTGGTAGCAGTACATCACTCATGGTGTTTATGATGTGGTCCCATTCAAATTTTTGTTCCACTCCTGCTTTGTGACATTTTCCATGCTTGTTTGCTGAAATCTAGAGAACTTCAACACGCCCAGCTCACTGACTCAATGAGATTTGGCTCAGTTACGTTTAATGGGTCTTTACAAAAGTTTTATTGCTTTAAATAAAAGTATAATTAGCCATCTCCGTGAAATAAATTATTTATTTTCATGAGGTTTGGTCTATGATGAGAGGATCATGGACCACAGAAATTTGGTGGAAAAGCAACAATGTACTTTGTGAAAGGCTTACTAATACTTAGGCTGTAAAAGTCTTTTGAAAGTAAATGTGTTTCAGCAGAGGAACGAGTGGCTGTTTTAATAGGGGAGGAAGAACCAAAACCAATGGTTTGTCATAACTTCTTTTACCAGGGGCTACACACCATTCTGAAATAAGAAAAAGCATCTTTAGTAGTTATACAACTGTAGGATGCAGGGCTGTATTTGCCTAAATCACAGGATGCCATCTAATCCGCGGCAGCAGATGCTTGATGTTTGTTTTTGAAAGACATGAAGAAGTGAGTTCACTGATGTCAAGTTCCCTGAGTCCTACAGAGCAGAAGACCTGAGACTGGAGCTGAGGGCCACGTTCCAGCAGGACAACCAACATATGCTGGAGCTGGAACGGTTCACATCCAAGCAGATTCATGTGATAAATGGCCTAATCAAAGTCCAGACCTAAATAAAAAAACAAACAAACAAAAAAAAAAAAAAACAGTGTCAGAAAGTTGACCTTAGCGAGACAGACTGTGTTTTCCTTTGTCTCTTGCATCCTGTTAACTGACAGGATGTTAAAGCATAGTTGTGAAGTGGAGAGTGTTTGTTCTGGGACCTCAGGGTCCCACATCTGTCTTTTGGAGGTGATGTGGGTCTACTGGCATCATCCTGTCATGCACTGGAGCTGCTCACACTTAAGTGTGAAGGTGCTGGAATGAAACTCTTCCCCTAAATTTGTAACTAGTGGTTCCTGAGAAGAAAAAGCTACACTGCTCCCTTTGGGTCAGGTATAGGTTTCTACCTGAAGTGTAGAAGTTAAAGTGGTATATTGCTCTTGAGTAGTGGTGGGATGGAATCCTCAGTTATGTGCACATTGCTCTGCTCTGTTGTCATAAAGAAAACTCTGATTCAAGAAGAAAAGGATTTAATCCCGGATTAGCCCCCAATTTTGTTGCATCCCCTGCTTTGGTCTAGTGGACATAAGGGACATAACCCTAGACAGTGAATGAGGAGTCAAGATGGCATTTAAGGTGTTTATTTTCTGCCATGTTTTCAAGTTGATTTTGGTACAGACTGATAAAAGCTTCAGTTCTAGTCAGTATAATAAATAAAACAACACTGAAAGAAAATGCTTAACTCCAAATGAAAACAAAACATACACACCTAAAAATAACCTCCCTTAAATCCACAAAACAGGAAAAGATTCAGTTTAAGCAAAAGGACAGTTCTTCCTGTCCTTTTGGTCAGCAGCCTGACCAAAGTTACATTATTCAAGTCAGGATCAAAGAGGCATATAAGCCTGTACCACAGCAGTCACAAGGCACTGAAGTGCAGCTTCACAGCCATTAAATAGTGCAACACAGGTAATTGGTTGGCTTGAAACCAAGGACGCAGCATCCAATCACATTAGAGGAAACAGATACACAAGTGGCATTTAAACCAACATGCGGGGATCTGTGTCCATCTGTCCCCAAACAGTCACAGATACCTGAAAAGAAACAGAAAAATCTCACTGAGCCACTGCTTGTATGTGATAGAGAGTCTCTGACATGCAAAGCATGACTGGCTGCCGTTTGGACACAATGTCAACACCGATGGAAGCCTAATGGGTGCCTGGAAGGTTCTGCAATAAAATCTCAAACATCTGTTAGTGCATCCCGGTGTTCAGGCTGACTCGACGGCAGAAGGTTGAAAGATTAGCACTTCATTCTTCATTCCCTTTTACTGCTTTTAGTGAGCACGGCAGCATAAGGTTAAGTAGGTTCCTCTAAGATTTATTCACACGCCTGCACATTTTCAGCTTCCAGCAGGCAAATTACAAAGTAGTGAAAGATAGTGATGCTGCTGCTCCAACTATTAACGTCAGACAGCTTTATGTTCCGGCCAAAAGAGGGGAAAAAGTAAGTCATGGCTTGATGGATTCTCAGTCATGACCTTGTCAATCACAAGTACATTTACAGATATTAACATCTGTCAGGTTGTAGCTTTGACAGATTCTGTCCACTGGAACGGCTCTGACCTCATGTAAGATCCTGACCTGAAGCAGATGATGGAGAAATGCTTTTACTTTTTATCACTTAATATCTGTTATTTACAGCTGAAACTAGATATCTACATAATATAAAAATAAAAATATACATATTTTTTCTAGCTGTCTGAAGTTAAATCAAACCAAACTTTTTATTTTATTTTAGCTTAGTTAGAATTACGGAAATTATTTCTATTTACTAAATGCCAGAAAACTTAGTGAGGACATTTTTTAGAGATTGTTTTTGTAGCTTTCCTTGAATTCATGCATTTGGTCAGGATGAAATAGAACTGTCTATCAAACCTTCTGGGTTTTCTTCCACAAGCTTCTGACAATAGATAGCTGGAGTTCTGGTTCATTCCTCCTGACAGAACTGAGCTTGTTTTCACCTCATTCACACACACCTTTTCAGATCTTAAAACAACTTCTCTATACGACTGAGATCAGGACTTTGTGATGGCCACACCAAAAACTTGAATTTGTTGTCCTTAAGTGATTTCATAACCACTTTGGCCTTATGCTTAAAGTTGTTGTCCATTTGGAAGACCACTTTGTGTCCAATCTTTTATTTCCTGGCTGTTTTTTAGATGTTGCTTCAGTATTTCTTCATAATGTTCCTTCCTCATGCTGGTATCTATTTTATGAAGTGCACCAGTTCATCCTGCAGCCAAACAGCACTACGCCATGATACTGCCACACCCATACTGTACAGTTAGGACGGTGAAATCATCCAGTTTTTCCTCTAATTGTTAAGCCGGTCATTATGACCAAACAGTTCCACCTGAGTTCCATCAGAATGCAGGACAGACCTCCAACAATGAAGGTCTTTACCCCTGTTTGCATTTACAAACTGCAATCTGATATTTTATGTTACTTTTGAAGTAAAAGCTTCTTCCTTCCTTCCTTTTCAGAAAAAAAATCAAAAAAAAAAAATATGCTTAGGCTAAATCTTCTGACATTAACCAACATAAGACAAGAGCAGCTTGGTCAGACTTAACTTCAGACAGAGAAAAAATGTTTTTATTCATTCTGGTTTCAGTTACAAAGTTTTTTGCTCAAAGGCACAATGCGTGGAGGACATCTAACATTGCACATCATCCTGAAAACTTCATTGCCATGAGGAAACAGATTGGTAACAGGAAAAAAAATCGGATTCTTTGCATAACCAAAAGGTGTGATCTTTTTGGATTTTTATTTACAAAATGTATCCGAATTGTGCTTAATTTGTTTTCGCTTGTTCAAGTGTTTCAAATCTGCTACATCAGAAAGCAGTTGGTGTTGCTCTAGTCTAGCTTACTCTGGTTGGAATGAGACAAAATGTGGAAAATTTCAATGGGTGTGAATACTTTTGTAATTACACATGAAAGGTTCCCATGTGTAGCTCTGGCTGTGTCAGAGGATCAGGTGTTAGTTAGTATCAAGGACATTTGGGTTGGTAGAAAACCCTCTGGCTCCTCTTTGTCATTCTTGTTAGGTTGAAGCAGCCATTAATATTTATAATCCATAATAGAGCTGTCCCAAAGGATTCAGCAAGACATAAAGTCTGCCAAAACACAGTTTAGTAAATTGAGGATTAGAACAGATCCTGTTTCATTCATTTTTTCCTTCCTGTGTATTTAAAAGGTTACAGAGACTAAGGTGTGCCAGGTGACATCTGCAGGCTGGGATGTTACACAACTCCACTAAACTATTTAAGGATAATTGATTAAATCTGGGCTTATGATTCTGAGGCTTATATAGCTGGATTAAAAAATATATTTTAAATAAATACAAACTGAACCAAACAACTCCTAAACAAAAGGAAGACCATCACAATAATCAGTACGTAAAAAGTAGCTGTTAGTGTGTGGTTATGGTTTCTACCTTTTCATGGTGTGGTTTAAGGGTTACTTGATGTCACAATATTTTTTTTTTACCTGTAAGAGTTCTCTACAGTAGAAGGACGGACTGGGTTGGACGGCATGCTTTTCCCTCTGTCTGCCATATTGGATTTAACAAACAAACTCCTATTTTTTGCTGAAACGTTATTTGTAAGGTCATTTTGTCTTATTTCAGGTATGTGCATTTGAAACTAGACCAAAAATACTTTTGTGTTTTTACAGTGTTAACAAGAGCCCAGTTTAACAGCTGCAGCTGTCTGTCACCCAGTGTAACGGCGACTCTGCTTGTTATATAATTAATGACAATTTACCACAGAAAAGCTCAAGAAATATATTTCCCTCTTTTTATACCTTATGTTATAGATCTGACAGAGCAAATTGGCATGCAGAGGACTTGATGTCATCAGTTTGCAGGCGGTTTTAAAGCAGAAGCACCTGAGGTGGAGCAGCAGGGCAGACTGCAGCTGGCTGCCAGCTGCTGCAGAACTTGGCACACATGAAACACTAATTATAGGAAGGACTGGGAAAAGAGTTCATATACATTAAACACACATACATAAGCGGTCAACTATGTATCATCACTAAGATACCATTCAGGGGCAGAATTCTATAAGAGCACGTACTGCAAGGTGAAGCACGTACTTTATATTAAAATACTATGATCCACAAAATAAAAGCAAAAGGAATACAAATAGAGAATGGCAGGTTCTCTGCCTGGAACATAACCTGTTAGAGGTCTACAGATCCCAGCATGTTCATGTGTTCAAGTGGCCCAAAGTCCATATCTACACTGGGTAAGGAAAGCATTCAGACCTCTTTAAATCTTTCAGAGTGGAGTTGAAAATGTAATAATAATAATAATAAAAAAAAAGATGAGAAAAACTTACAAGAAAACCACAGGAAGCCAGAGGAGAACAAAGAGAGAGAGAAAGAGGCATGGGGGTAAATAAATCTAACACTAAAGAATAAATAGATCTAAGATACTAAACTAGAGAGAGAAGGAATAATTAGACACAAAAAATAAACATAATTAACTAGAATTACTGAGGAAGGACTGAAGTAAAGTAAAACAGAAACAAAAGAAATGAAATAAAAGACTAAAGAATAAACAAACTTCAAAACACAGGATCATAGGAATACATGGTAGTAATGTTTATTTTAAAGATCATATTTTTTTTCTTTGTCTTTCGACTCATTTTGATGTTGTTGTTGTTTTGTTTTTATGTCTGTTTCATATGACACTCTTTGGCCAACAGTCTTGTTTTAAAGTGTTTTATAAATTATATTGTCTTGTATTATATTTGTTCATATTGTTCAAACATGTTTTTAAAAGCAAAGAAAAGTAGGACGAGAAAGCATGTGCATACATAAACAAGAACAAAATTATCTCACACTTTTCTGTTTGAAAAGAAGAAGGAAGAAGTGAACACTTTTATAATCCTCTTGTCTCTAGTTAATACGTTCAATTTAATGTGAACAAAATGTGAAAAATGTGAATAATTAAGAATTTCTTTACATTCCAAATGAGGAGTCAGAACCAGGAAACTGTAGGATGACATGTTTTCATTCAGTCACATTGGTGATGCTGAAAGCTAAATATTCATCCTCCTTTAACTTTTAATGTGCAGAGTTGCTGAGCTTCAACCAAGTAAATTAATAAAGTTCAATGTATCAGACAGTGAAAACATACAGAGAGAAGCTGATGTTTGTGGTTCCACACTGGGAGGTCTTCCATGCGTCTGCCGGCTCCAGGAAAGGACCAGACAGATGGCTTGGTCACCACAAAGTTATGCAGATGAATAATGTGCAAACTGCAGTTACATGGGAGAACACCTGTTTGTGAGCAGGCGTTCTGTAATGTTTGCTTGTCTCACTCCTGAAAGGTCTCACTGTTACTCATAGCAACCTAACAAAAGTTGGATTTCCACTGCATAATGCTGTAAACTTGTTGCTTCAATTATTTGTTTTCACTGTAATTAAGCAGCATCCCTGTTCCTGTAGCTCCCAGTGGAGGTATCAGAGTCTCTGACAATAACTTCATATTAGACATATCCATTCATTCAGTAACTCCCTCCCTCAGGAGCTGCATCCTCTCAGCTGCATCAGCTCCCCTGGGCAGCAGCCAGCCTCAGCTGGGGGAAGGGAAACCAGCCAGAGCCATTTGTCTCCATCAGCAGAGGGACATGTCGCCAGAGAATCATGTTCAGTGATCCATAACGGTTCATACCCTAAGAGTTTACAAACTGTTGTTTGTGCAGAGCTGCAAAAGAGCAGGCAGAGAGCCAGATTTTCTGAAATTCCACCCAAAGCAGAGGAATCAGGGATAGAATTGGTCATTTTCCAGCTTCAACCAATCAGAGACCAAGAAGGCATCAGTCACTCATGTGTCATAAGTGTGAGAAAACGTCTCCACTCCCACCAGCATGGAAATGTCTACATAGTCATAATCAGGTTAGTAGGTCACAATATCTCTATGAATTTCCATGTCTGAGCTCAATAAATGTGCGAATAAAAAATCAATATGAGGCAGCTGGAAATCTAAAAGAGATGAAATTATGGGACATCTAGCACACTGGAAAAATGTTTCCTTGAACCAGCGAAAAAATTACTCTAATTTGTTGCAGCTAATTTTATTAGTTTTGCTCAAGCTGTAATTCTCATTTCAGAATCACTCAAATTAGAGCAAATTTAAATTAGCTGTAACAAATTAGAGTAATATTTTACGTAAAAAACAAACCAGTGATTTAATGAACTCTGTTCCCTGAGTGAGGTGGAGGAATTCAAGTGAAATGTTCTCTTAAGACCTAACAGTCCGGCACCTTACACAAAGATTTAAACCTCTCTACAATTTTAAACATTGATCCTTAATTGCTTGTGAATAAAATTGTGATTTGACAAAACTGAACATTGGCAGAATTTAGGCATTTTCATTTGCTCCACTTCTGACCAGCATTGTTTCTCTGATCAGTATGGAAATTCTCCAGCACTTCATGTTCTCCAAATACCTGATTTTGGTTCTACTACTACTAAAAATAATGGTAATATTATCAGTCATCAGAGAGGTTTTGTAAAACGTAATGGTAGTGAATGGAAGCATCTGGAAGTCTCACTTGTTTTACTTATCATTAGTCATTATTTGTCTAATAATTGATGTGCATTACAGTAATGCGGCAAAAGATTACAAGTCAACAGATAATCCAATCAAGAAAGTATGAGGGACATTTCAGGAAAGTTCTTAGAAACTGTATAGTAAGTTCAGGAAGAGTTCCAGGTCAGGTCCGTCAAAGTTTCCTTTCAAGTTTTAGAAAGGTTTGGAAAGTTTCAGATAAGTTTAAGGTACAGCAAAGTACAACATTATTCATACCACTGGTGGATTTAGGCATGTAATCAAAATAAGCTTTGTTCATCATGCTGTTCCACAAACATGGAATTTGACTTCACTTCCGCGTTGCTCTTAGTGGAAACATTTAAAATTTTGACACATCCACCACCTTTTGCTGGTGGACGTGTGTGTTGATCAGTGTGTGTTGATTAAACAGGATCGTGATGTATTTTCCTGGGTGGAAGTGAAATCCCAAGTAGACTATATCATCTAGCAATTTACAATATTACATTTAAAATTCCATATTGTAAATTGTAATATTACATTATTACAGTTTTTGTAATACTGTATTACAAAATGCAATGTCAGTGTTTTGACTTAAACATAAAATTAGGGTGATGGTAAGGAGGCTTTCCAAACTTAATGATTTGCCAATACAGATTTTTCATTAGTCATTGGGAAGGGAGTCACATTTCTTAAGTAAAATGCAAATAGAAACAAATATGTGACTTGTGTGATGCGATAAGTGTTTCCATTGCAGTTTTGTGAAATGCGCTAATTTGGAAACAGCCAAAAAATCACCTAATTCTAGCATATAAACATTTTATTTTTGATTTTTTTCGTAGGTGGAGTCCTTCCATTTAGCAGATTTTTTTCGTAATTCCAATTTGCACAAATTTAAGGTAAATGGAAACAGATTCTCGTCTCATTTCCTGCCAATAACAAACTTCTTGGCTGAATTGCAAGCATTTTAAATCTAAATCTGGAAGGGGTCTGAATAATTTTGTGCTTAATTTTGGGTTCAAAAAAGTTTCATGAATGTTCCAGATAGTACCTGGAAAATTCCTTGAAAGTTATTAGAAGTACTTGGTAAAAAAAACATCAGCTTCAGACGAAAAGATGGAAAAACTGTCAATGAGATTTCAGTGAGACGCAGAAGAAACAGAGGAATGTATTCAAGAGGGAATAGTAACGTTCTCTGAAGCTGGCAGGGTAAAGCGGTTCATGTTTTATAGATGGTATGATAAAATAGGATGAATAGGCTTTCCATAAACGGTGGAACTAGATCAAAAGTTTGGGATCCCTGTGAGCTCAGTGGCTGAAGATGACCTGAAGATGAACTGCTTCCCTGCAGGGCAAAAGAACTGACACAGTTAGCTGTTAGCTGTCAGCGTCACTTTGTGTGATGACAGCCAGGCGTTTTCAGCTTCATGCATCTCCCAGGTAACAACACCCTGAGCTGAGTTTGGAGTTTCGCAGGAAGGCGACAAGATGGAATGTCAGTAGAGGATGTGAGGTAAATAATGACTAAGACATGAGAAAAACCCAGCACAGCTCTCCACAGTCCTTTACTTAAAAATATCAATTTCAAACAGACATCTTCAAATTAAACTGCCAGTTAAATGAATAACAAAAGCTATTTACTGATCTAATATTTTCATACTTCATTTTTAGTTTGTTTAAAACAGAGGTGTTAAAACTTTTTGTCAAGAGGGTCAAAATCAATGAGTCAGTGGTATTTATGGGTGAACCAGAAAAAAAAAACAAAAAAAAAAAACTACAATCAAGAAAATAAAGTAGTAATCTTTATGTAGAAAAAAAATTTAAATCCAAAACTTATCAAGCATTTTGCACATTTGATGTATTAAATAAGAGGCACAATTTTTTCTAATCCTTTTAGGCTCAGATGAACCAATTTATTCTGTTTTAAGAAGAGGATTTGGGTCCTTCTTTCCCATATTCTTGCTGTATTTAGTCAAGTTTAATAAATGGAATAAAAGCTGATTTGGGTCTAACAATTGTGGATAAATGTGTTTTTACTTATTATCAGTGATCGGACTAATACTTTGTGTCACATTTAACATTTTCCATTGTAAGACAAGAGTAATAATTTCACCCTGATTAAAAATTCAAAGTTCAATAAACAAAAAGTTCATTCTGGAATTGCATTCTCACCAGCTTTAGATTGGTTTAATATGATTCTAGTTTGTTCAGAAAGTTCAGCTGGTTTGGGGAAATGTAGATGTGAAACTGAACTCTGATGTGAACTCTGGCCTGTGTCTCAGTTCAGGTAAGGTGAACTCTGATGCTGTTTGAACACATGCGGATGCAAGCGGATCAAAGACTGCTTCTAAAGTGGGAAATGGACTACGGCACAGGGTATTCTGGATAAATACATCCTGAACAAACATACGAGTCTAGCGCCAGCAGAAGAAATGGCTCATGGTCTTTACCTGATGCCTCCATATAAGTCTTCTTTTGAGATTTTCATGTTGTTTCTTTTAGTGGTTCGTGGTACAGCGCCACCAGAGGGTTTTGATCTTTTAGTGCAGTTTGAAAATGAACCCCACCAGCTGAAAATGTAACGAATGTTCACTCTAAACTGATGTTCTGTATTCATCAGGTGTGAATACAGAACATCACTCTTTAACCTGTTACATTCTTCCTACCATTCTTCCATAAGGACCAGATTTGATAGTTATTCTTAGCTGTTGCTTCTAAACAGAATAAAAATATTAAGGTGGAAAGGATAAAATTGTTGATTGTAAATTTTTTCGAGTAACCTAACCTAAACCTATAAACTAAACGTGACAAAATGTGAAAAAGTTGAAGGTTTATGAAGACTTTTGACCGTACATCATCTTGATGAAAGCCTGTCCTTTAGTGTTGTTGAGCAGCTACCTTGGTTGTTCATCTAGTCAAATAAACATTTGGAAATGAGACTCCAAATGTGGGAATACAAGTAGGAAACTGAGTTGTATTTGGCAGTTATTGCTGTAAATGCAGCAAATATTAAGATTAGGTTTCACTTAATACATATTTGATGTTCTGGAACCTGAGAGGAAATGGCAGCAAACTGAAGTCACTCTTGGAACAAATGAAAATATGATTCTCCTCCTCCCAAGCAAACCGTGAAGGATTACGGACGACACATGCTTGGGTAACTGCAAACAGAAACCAGAGCCAGGCAGTGAATCATGGTAAACACAGGCTTCTTGTGAGCAAGAACAAGAGAACTCAGCCCTGTAAGTGTTCTGGGTTAACAGGATGCAGCAGTGCAAGATAGAAGGCTGGGGAACATATGGAAACTGTATCCCGGCAACCAACAGCAGATAAACACACTGAGCACATGGATGCTCCCACAACTTCGACACAAAAAGATCTATAACTAATAGTCTTTTTACGTATTACATAGTAGTTCAATGTAAAAGTAAAACTAGACATTTCCATTCAACACAAAACCAATTTCCTCATAGCTTCAAGCTAAACTTTTTATTTAAGAATACTGAAATTATTTCTGACACCTCAAACACTTTTTCCTTGGAAAAACTTACAAAACCAGAAAAGCACCAGGAAGAGAATTGTCAGCCTGGTTTATTTTTGGGACTAATTTGAAATGAGTCGTGTACCAACATGGACTAAAAGGCCACTCAGAGACAAAGAAGCCATTACAAAGGAACATATAATAAAGGTAACAGCTTGCAAATGCACTCAGGGAACTAACATTTTTTATTTTTTGGCGAGATTTCCTGTGGTCTGATGAAGCTAAATTGAAATGTTTCTGTGGAAATACTGGAGAAGGATGTCAGTGCCATAACATTTGTGCCAGAGGCCTTCAATCCTGACCCAGATACACAAGTTATTTCAGGCACAGTGGGTCAAATTGTCAGCTAACTATTGTGGAAAGAAGCCCAAAATATTTGACTCAAGTCAGACTGCTTGTATGGCAATTCTACTGAAGAAATTAATCTGAAGAAAGTAAACAAAATATCGCTCAACATTTAGCCAATAGAAAAACTTAGGATTTTATCTGTACAAACTACACCAAACACAAGTTTCCTCACAGTTAGTTCTTTAGTGACATCAGGACATATGTGAAAACTACAGGAAAGGCCCAACTTTTATAGTCCATTTGACATCAATGACGTTGCCGTGGAAGACTGTGGATGACATGTTTTTGCTCGACCTTTCCAACTACAGCAGCGCTAGCAAACACAGCTGTTATCAACAACGGGCCAAATCAGGATTTTCACAAGCGTGTAATGGAATAATATGAGGATAAGGATCAGTTTTCTCTTCCCCAAGGTTTATGACTTTGGATCAACATTTGCGATTCGTCTGGAAACTCAACATGTGATCCAACAGTTGGTTTGGATTGTTAGAGGTGTACAGGGAGTGCTAATTATTAAGTGTTAGTTCCTGATAACGATGAATATAATAAAACTAAGGTAATGAAACTGAGTTCAGCTTCCCTAGCCTTAACCCTAATTCTAACTCTAAATGTAGGTAGCTGAACGATGTTTGAATCTCCTAACTTCTAACTTCCCTTGAAATGACTAATCAAAAGCAAACTGCCAACTGCTGGATGGTCTGAGGTACTATGAGTTCTTAGGGGCTTTCTGCTCTTTAAAGTTCAAGTAATGCAAACAATCAAGCTGTTCAGAGAACCTCAGGAGTGGACGTGGATTATTTTTAAAGTGAAAACAATAATGGAGTGTGGAGAGTTTCTGAAGGCACTGATCTCTTCCTGTGCATGTCGCTGTGAAACTCAGCAAACAGACCTGACCCATCCATCATCACCCGGCTCAGCATCTGGATGTGATTGAGTCGCTCAGTGCCCCGGATCATCTGGAGACACCAGTAGGACTGAACTCATTCAGCTTCCCCCAAAATTCTTCAGTTTGCTTTGAATCATTGCCTGACATTTTATTCCCAGCCCTCGCATTACTTCATTTTTCTCATGGATTTTCATTTTAGCTCTGCCCTCCCTCCTGGCCGTTCAGCCAGGACTGTTTGCAAATTAAAGCCACTTAGCCTCTTGACTCAGCTGCTGCTGCCCTGACCTTCCACTGGTATCTCACTGTGGAAAACGATGTGGGACTCCGCACCGTTGGAGACATGGTTTTGGCCCTGGTGGAAGAAAACATTAAACATTGTGTGATGGCTGTGAGACATCCATCATTGTGCTGCTAGCCAGCAGCACAATCAGGCAGCTCTTTCCTTCTTCATTCAGCCAGCTGTGAGCCAGTCAATCATCCATATTCCTGACAGCTAATGTGTCTTCTTCACAAGCCTCCGTATCTGGATCTGTGTTTAACTGTGTGCAGATGGCCTCACACTGAATCTGAGTCTGAACCAGATTCAGTGGAGGATGTGAAAGACCATCCAAGGAGGATGTTTAGATTCCATTTTCTAGAAGGAGAAAATATTAAATTCCTACCCTATCAAGCTCTCATCCATCCCATTATGAATCATGAATAAGTCAGTGAAAACATCCAGACTTGTCACTGATGTGTTAGCATGGAAATTTGGCCACCTCACACTCAGCAGTCTGGTGTTGGAACATCATCCATTCATTACTTTTAAATGTGTGTGTGAGTGTGTAACTTCACATCTCTCCAGCAGCGGCCCACAGTGTCCAGGTATTCACCAGTGTCAGAAAATCTTCTCCCCTTTAAAGAGACAGACTGGTTCTGATATGAAGAGCTGCAGCACAGACATACAAATCGGTTCAAATGTTTTGTTATCTGACATAATTCTTCTCTTTTGGTTTTTTTGATATATTTGTGGGAGGTATTATGTGTTTTCCTGGAAAATAGTGCCATTTTACAGCACAATAAAGTAACTATCCTTAATTTGTTATAAAAATGTTACATATATCAAATATGACTTAAAAGAAATTGGACTTTGTATTTTAACACATTGAAATTGGGCCTCTGTGTCTTTAAAAACTCCTGCTCTTTCTGAAACTCCGCCTTCAGGAAGTCAGCCCAACATGGCTCCTCTATTAACCCTTTAACAATGTTCTTACCTGCATTGAGAAGTACCTCAACTGTTCGTGGACAGGTCAGGTACTTCACTTGTAAATGAAGGCTTACTCAGTTCCTTCTAACTGAAGCTAATTAAAGCATCAAAGGGACTTTCTACATCTCTCCAAGATCTCTGCTCTCCTCTCAGACTGGAACTTACCCATGTTTGATGCAAAAAACTTAGCAATGGTATATTAGCAGCTCTGCTAATATAATAGCACTGGTAGCCTCAACAGCTAATTTCAGTCATAGAATGCTGAAGAAAAAAAACATAGTGAGAAGCAGTCTTGTTTTCTGTTTGAATCAAACCATTTTCATTTGTTCATTAGATTTGTTGTTCTGGACTTTGACTAGGCCATTCTGGGAGTGTGTGCTATAAAGTTCCAGCTTAATTTTGGTTTTGAAGAAAAAACATTCACTCACTTGACGCAGCCACGTTTGATGGTTGGGTTAAAAACAACTTCAGCAACATTGTGCAGTAGCATCATTCTGTACTACTTTGTGTTAGTCTACCACACAAAACATAATAAATATACTCAGGTTTGTTGTCATAACGCAATAAAAAGTTAATGAGGTGTGAATAGTTTTGCAAGCTACTGTAAATGTTTGGGTATCTGATAGATAGAAAGATTGGCTCTGTGCTTTTCAGCTCTAGTTTTACTGTTTCATATAAACAAGTTGAATCTGGAAATGGATAACGGCAGATTATGGCATTAGTCACCCTATATTGTTGCTTCTTTGTGTGCAGATGAATAGTGTGTGTTATCTGAAAATAACTCGATGACTCTGTTCTGTCTGCCTTGCTGTGTATTTGAGCTGTTCTCTGAAATCTGAGCTCGGGGATTAGCTGCATTACACCATAAAAACCTCAGCCACAGAGGTTTTTAAATGTCTGAAAGCTTTATTTCCCAAATGTGCTACTTCCATTTTGTAAATATAAAAGCTTGGCTTGAATGCGAGGCAGAGTGGCTGGCCTTCATAGAGCTGCTGAGATGAGAAGACAAAAGGAAGAGGCTGGACAGGAGACAATGAGAAACGACACGTCTACTTCTCATTTCCATTCATGAAACATTTCACACAAACATGCGATGCTTGGGAAGAAGCTCAGCAATAAAAAAACAAAACAAAACAAGAACAGTTCTGTATATTTTTCTTATTTCCCATTTTCTTACAAGCGCATCATGATAGTAAGCAATAAAAATGATCTTCTGCATGCTGAAGATTATCTAAAAATATTTTTAGTTCCTGGTTCCTTTGATACAGTTTAGACTTTTCATATAGTAATTACCTTTTTAATAGCTTCAGTTAAACAGAATCAGGCTGTTGGAGTGAAGCTCTTTGTGCAGAAACTTATAGTGAGCATGCAGCACATCTGATGTAGCAAAATATGAAGTGGAAAAAGCTCAACGGGGAAAAGATTTTTTTTAAATTATATGTAAAGGACCAAAAAGTCCTAATAATCTACACATTAATGTGGTTTATGGACTTCTTTAAAGAACAAAGCACCAAAAACATGAATGAAATTTATTGTGTAGGCTATTACTATACTGAAATACCAGAGTACCAACATGACACATCAATCCTCTTTGACCCACCATGACACAAGTGAGTGAACAGTCAGCAGGTCCATTCACCTTCCACAGACCACCGGGGACTGTGAGGAAACAGTGTCTTGTCATAAGTGTTCATCTCCATGTTAATACTTTTTGACAAACTGCAATGTATTTTATTGGGACATTAATTCAATAGACCAACACAAAGTGGACCACAGTCATGAAGTGATTAAAAAACTACATGGTTTCAAAAGTGCTCTGAAAAGTTGTTTGTATTCATCCATGCAACAAGGTGGTGGCAGTGGGAAACTGCTGTCTCCATGGCAGCTTCCATCCAATCTGACTAAACTGGAGTAGTTTGGTGAAGAAGAATAAACAAAAGCTCCACAAAAAATGTAGACATCCCCCTGCAGGCTTGCAGCTGAAACTACAGGCAGACATGGCTACAAGAATAAAAATGCACATACGTTTTACAGATTTTTTATTAATAAAATCTTTCAACTTCACAATGATGCATGACACTGTGTTTGTCTTTTGCATAAAACCCTAATAAAATAAATGAAAGTTGGTGGTAAAATGTGGAAAAGTTCAAGGAGTGGGAATACATTTAGGAATACAGTGGGAACCAGATACTTCCATCTACTGCATAAAAACACATGACCTGTTCTCTGTGATTGACATAAAATCAGAACAAACTTTTTCTATTTCACACTAGTTAAGCTTAATTAAAATAGCCAGAATAATGAGAAATATGTGTTTAAATAAATCTATCACTTTATTCAAATTCTGAGGTTTCCATAGAAGTCTACAAAATACTATGCATTTGGTAGACTTGTCTTTGTAAACATTTGAATTTCTTTTCACAAGCTTCTCACAGCAGTTTGCTGGAAACTGGACCCATTCCTTCTGACAGAACTGGATCAGGTTTGAAGGCCTTCTTGCTCAAACAAACATTTTTATCTCCGACCCCTGCCGTTCTCTAGGATTGAGATCAGGACTTTGTTGTCCTCAAGTCGCATTGTAGCCAATGTGATGGTATGCTGAGGGTTACTGTCCGTCTGGGAGAGCCATTTGTGTCAAAGCTGAAACTTCCTCGATCTCTAGAGATGTTTCAATATTTTCATATTGAAAATATAAAAATATTTTATATTGAAGTGACATTTTGTGCACTTCACAAAATGTCATCTATTTTGTGAAGTGCACCAGTTCCTCCTGCAGCAAAACACCCCCCAACTGCACAGTTGGGATGGTGTATTCTTCCAAGTGGAATCCTTGTCATTATGTCCAAACACTAGAACTTAAGTTCCATCAGACCACAGAAATTAGCATCTTTGTTACCAAGTACATTTGCAAACTGTCTGGCATTTAATGCCTTTAGACTGATGACTTCTTCCTCTCTGAGGGGCCTTTCAGCCCATGTTGGTACAGACATCGCTGTGGATAACCAGCCTCAGAATCATCTTATCAAGGTCTTTAGCTTTGGTTCTGGGGTTTCCAATGCAGTTCATACCTGCAGATAACTGAGCATCTAGATCCGGATGCAAAAATTCCTTAAAATAAATTCACAGCTGTGCCTTTGTTTAACCTAAATTAGAGGCTTACATCATCTTCTAGCTCAAGGATTGTCAAATCCAGGCCTCGAGGGCCTGTGTCCTGCAACTTTCAGATGCATCTCTGCTTCAACACATCTGAGGCAAATAATGAGGTTGTTAGCAGGACTGTGGAAAACTTGACTGCACACTGGGGAGGAAATTCAGTGATTTCTTTAAAGGTGTGTTAGACCAGGAACACATCAAAAAGTTGCAGGACCCTGAATTTTAAGACCCCTGTTTGACTAAAGTAATATTATTCTTAGTGTGTGTAAACCTTTGAATTTCAGGAAAGCTACCAAAAATCTCTCATTATTGTGGCATCTAGCAAATAGAAATAATTTAGGTAATACTACATGACATAAAACAGGAAAAGATTAGTCAGATCTAAAGTTCCACAGAGATAAAAACAATCTTGTGTTTTTGTACAGGAGATGTAGAGATGAGGTTTTCACTGTATTCAAGTCCTTTGGCTGTAATGGAAGTAGCTGCAGAGGTATGAGGATAAATAACAGAGAAGAGCCAGGATGTTCAGCAATCTGCTCTCAACACATCCTCACATGTACTTGGATTAGGCCAACCATGATGGTGGACGTCAAGGGAACTCTACGTGACTGTGACATCGTCTGCATCACACTGATGTAAGGCACCTTCCTGAGAGCTACCTGTCACGTGTTTTCCAGTAAAGTGTCTGAGCACGTACAGTACGAGAAGTCAGCCAGCACCAGTCTGGAGTCATCTTCAACAGGACTTCATGGACATTTTAAAAAGAGACAAACTAGAAAACATGACAATATAAAAAAGACCTGAATATTCTAGAAAGTAACAGTCTTTTGGTTTTAAAAGAAACATTTTTTTTGCATATGAACAGGCTCAGAGGAAAAAAAACAAACAAAAAAAACACTCAAAAATATATATAAAAAAAGGTTCAAACAATAACGGTGTGACTGAATTCAGATAAAGAAAAATGGAAAAAACTATAAATTTGAGTGGTTTCACACGTCCCGGCATTTGTCTGTAGTTCTTATTTTAGGGTTCAATGTTAAGGGAAAAGATGGGACTCCCCTGCTTTTGATAAAGTGATAATTTCCATGATAGTAGCAGGAGCAGCAGCTTTACAACTCAATGTGTCCATCCATCAGTCGTCCTTAGAAGTTCTTGAAGATCTCCAGGTCCTTCGGAGGCACAGGAGGGTCTTTCTTCCAGTCGTCATCTGGATACATATCAAAGTTGGATGTATCACCCTCATGAGACACTTTAGGAACTATCGGAGGCTGAGGATGCAGGAGAACAGAATGAGAACAAGCTTGGTTTAATGGTTAGTGACCTTCAGCTCAGGCTCACTACAGCAGGACAGTGATCCGAGGCACAACAGTTACTCCACCTCCAAATGGGTAGAAAAAAAAAACAAACTAAAGAAAATGGTCTAGTTAAAGTCTGGGCTTATATCTGAAGGGCCTTTCTGTGTGGCAAATATGTTTTGGGGGCAATTACTGTTTCATATAGAGGCGGGTGTGAAATTAGCCTTCTGCATTTATTCAGGTTGTCTTTTCCTGATTTCACCAGTAGCTCAAATATTTATTTAAAAATCAGTTGCTGTCTTGTTTGTGAACTGAAAATGTCGAAGTACCTCGATTTACAAATTGCATGGAAAAGCAACAGGAACACATGAGTATGATTCAGTTCTAAACATCAAAGTGAAGCTCTATGAATGTCAGTAACCAAGTCCAATATGAGTCAGCCAAAGTGGAGCCTCACTAGCGGTCAGGTTCTTTCAGAGGAACAGCACAATGAGGCGGAAAAGCTATAACATTTCCCAATAAATTATTGTGTCCCATATCTGTGACAGGAATGCACTCATTCAGGCCAACAGTGGTGCTCAGAGATTGGGTTAGGTGCTGCAGACCTTCAGGCCATCTCTGCCCTCTTATCAGGCAGCCAGAGCAAACATTGCTGCAAAGGCTGTAATCCACCCAGAAAGAGAGGTTAGAGCTAAGTCATCTTGAACCTAAGGCTGTCCCTCTACACGGCCTACAGATCTGACGTTGTTTAACATTGTAGGAGCAGCAGGGAGTCTTTCATACAGCTACAAAGGAGAGGAGAGATCTTCAGTCCTGTTTCCAGGAAGAGGCTGAGTTTATATTAATGCTGACAGACTTCCACATACCACAAAGAGCAGGAGGAAAGTGCTACATGTGTAGGATAAGATATTAAATAAAATATTTGAATAAAATGTCCTTATTACTGTGCTCTGTACTGAGCTGAATAGGTTCACATTACATGTAACAATCCCAATTCATTACAATAAGAGACTCTCTTAGGGTTTCTACACATTTTCAAATCCTCTTTTCCTGAGATTTCTAAATACAAAGTTTCTGCAGAGGTCAGGTTTTAATTAAACATCGAACTGAGAGATGGATGTATACGTTTCCCCAATCCATTTCTTAATACCTAGACTTGAAATATGCAAAAATGCTTCAAATTTCACTAGACTGCAAAGAAAATCTGTTCTCAGTCTGAATTGTGACATGAGAAACTGTTTGCTTCAGCAGGGGACTAATAATAGATAACTGCACTTTAAAACCTCTTCTTCACTTGCTCTTTATTAATTTCCATTTGGCAGGATGTTCCTGACCCAACTTATAAAGTTTTATTGTTGGACATTAAAACCTCAACAGTCAACTAAGCAGTTTTTTCAGTCACATCAACAGTTGGTTGGGGGCTTGTCTGGGATTCTTGGGTGTCTAAAGCTACAACCTTAAAAAAGTAAGAAAGTGTGTTTTAGTGGCAACAAGAACCTAACAGAAAAACTCTTTAACATGATATTGAGTTGTGAACACCTTTCTGTTGCACCAAATCAGACACCTGATTTACACCTAGACCAATGTTTCCCAACCCTGGTCCTCAAGGCACACGGTCCTACAAGTTTTAGAGGTTTCCCTGCTTTAATGTGCCTGATTCAACTGATTGCAGTTCAACAAACGCCTGTTAATCAGTCATCAATTGAAATCAGCTGGCTGAAGCAAGGAAATACCTAAAACATGCAGGGCAGTGAAGCCTTGAGGACCAGGGGTGGGAAACACTGACCTAGACAACTACAACAATTTGAACGTGAACAGCTTTTATTTTGAAGTCTGTTTCATGTAGTTTACTTTGGAACCTGTTCAAATTGTTTTGCTGTCAATAAAAAAACTGAGGTCGGCTGACATTTTCGGTTTTCAATTTTATTTTTATTTTTTACAGGACAGATATATCCTCAAGCAGCACACTGCTGTGTTCAGAAGTTGACAAACAATTGGCCTTGCTGTTTATCAGAGCTACAGCTTACTAGACTGTAGTAATCCACACCTACAGTCTAGTAGCTACAGATTAGCTTCTAGACCTGTAGCTAACCTGCAGCTACCTGTAGATCTGGAAGCTACAATTCTAGCTAACGTAGAGCTACTAGTTGTGAAAAACATTACAACTACCAGTTAAAACAGTCACTAGTTGTATAGTTCAGAGTTATTTTTAAAGGATAAAAGTGCTTAATCTCAAGCTAGGTAACAAAGCTTCCTCATGGAAGTTCCAAACTACTCCCCTGGACAGGTTGGTTCTTACAAATTTATTTTTTGGGAGCAAACCTACCTTCAGTTTCCTCAGAGGAACAGCTTCCCAGTCCACGGTCTTGAACCATCGGTGCTTTTTCACATCATCTGCTCCATTCTGAAATAGGAAACAGGGAGGTTCATAACCATGTCACTGTGCTTACATCTGTAAACAGCAGTGTACGAGCTGATGTCTAACAGCTCGGCTGATGGGTTAATCCATGAGCCAGAAGAAAGGCATAACATAGTCATATAGTAAGTTGAAGGAGCTGATACACCAAGTTGAGATATCACAGGCCATATGAAAAATAGAATCAGAACAGAAATTCTTTAACTTTTCTTATGTTTTTCCTAATAGACTAATAAGACTATATTTATTTTCTGTGATGCAAATTTCTTGAGATGCCTAAAACTAGATCTCTAAGTTTCTAACTGCACAAAAAGATAATATAACTATGCACAGCATAAATAGACATGGACATGTATTTTTCATTTCAATACTGAATCTAACTAAATTTAGGTCAGTTAGGGTTAACAAGATTATTTCTGTTTGCTAAATGCCAGATTTTTTTTTTTCTTTCATTTTTAAAGATCAGAGGCTTGCAGTACTGTGTATCTAAATTTAGGAAATCCCAGATGACTGTCATTATTTTATAAGCTTGTGATAGATTACTTCACATCATTGGAGTTAATGGGGGCACACTTGTGTATTTTAAGGCAACACCTCAAACCCACTAATTCCTTGTATGACATCATGGGAAAAATATGATTTAAAGTTGGAAAAAAGTGGCGTCACTTTCATAGAGTGGATGGAAATATAAGGCTTCACTTCCAAAACTATTTGGCCTTGGCATTCTGTAGAGATTTGATGTGTTACAGGTGCAAAGTTTGGATCACTACAAATGTATGTAATTAACACAAAACTTATAAACTCACACATTACAAAGTCAACCAGTACTAGTAATTGATTTTTTAATTCATTGGACAGAAATAATGACTGCAACTAAATATCATGATTTAAAATATGACAACATGACAACTGAACTGAGAAATTTAGTGAATTGTTTAATCTAGTGTTTACTAAAGCAAAATTTAATAACAAAGCAAAGCCCTTTTATCAGCAGATTGTAATTAAATATGCTAAAAGTCTGGCAGCATTGTTGAGCTTCTATGCATCAATAAGTGAGCGGTGTTAATGAGCACTGTGACTCTTCTCCAGAGGCATCCTGGCACTCTCAAATCATTATCAGGCTGTCTGGGATTATGTGGAGTTAATCTCTGGCTTCAGTCAGCTATTTGTTTTTTTAAGAGCAGCTCCTCACACTAACTCTCATTAAAATACTCTACATATCCATCTGGAATGAAAATCTACACACTTCCATTTAACCAGAGTTTGAATAAATGCAGCAGAAATATAGACTGAAATCAGACAATGCCTACAGCTAATTGTCTGTAGACGACTTCCGACATCTGGACGTCTTTGTGTACCTTCGATCTTGGCTTTATTTTTCATGTACACAAACACTGACCTGAATATGGTTCTGTTGTTATTAAAATAAATCCCAACATCCACAGACTCAGTTATTTATTTATTTTTTTTCAATTATTAAAGTTAAGGTCCAATATGAACCCATTGGGAATTTCTAGAGTCCCAAAGCCTTAGGAATAACTGTAGCCCTTTCTAGATTCAACTTGAATTTGAAAGGGGCAATATTATGTGTTTTCTAGGAACACAGTGGCATTTTTTTATAAAATAAAGTTAACTATGTTACCCTTCAGTTGTTATAAAAATGCTACATATCAAATATGATTTAAAAGAAATTGAACTTTGTAAATTAATGCCTTGAAATTGGGCCTCGTCTCTCTAAAAACTGCTCTTTTTGAAACTCAACCTTCAGGAAGTCATCACAACATGGCTCTTCTATTAAATCTTGAGCAAAGTTTTTACCAGCTTTTCACTGAGAAGCAGCTCCAATAATAAGCTCAACAGATGCAGTTCCCCCAGGTATTTGCCAATTGCTGCTGACTAGTCTGAAGGAACTGAGTGGGGGATAACATTATGACATAATGTAAAGTTCAAAAAAGTTGGTTTAATATAATAATTTCCCTTTAAATAGGGGCAAGATTTAAAAAACATAAGAAATCTGAAAAGAGGGCAACACTTCATGGTCTTGCAACCCTTCCCAGATTGCTGAGCAGCAGCAGTTACTTCTTCAAACTGACTGTACGTTTTCTAAAATTGATTTTTGGCCATCAGGCCTGAGCGTTTGAATGAATTAAATGATGTTTCTCTCAGGAAATGTCATCATTTGCATTTAATTCAGTCATCCGGCCTTTTAAAATTGAAAAAACACAAGTCAGCCTTTTTGGTACACTTCCCCTCATTTGCGAGTAATTGGAACCATGTGGCGCAGCCCTTCTTGTACTGTCCTAGTCCTCAGACTGTTGACGTCAGGGCGTCTACCAAAGGTCTGAAGCATAGCGAGCTGCCATGTGGTTCAGGAGACGGGAAGTCTAACCAGCTCACCTTCATGTTGCCTAGCCGTCTGGCTCGGTCAATGACCAGAAATTTCTTGATGAGGTCTCTGGAGGGAGAAAGAAACAAGTCAGTGAATCTACAGCAGAGAGTGTCTCTCTGAAGGACCGTTCCCTCTCAGACTGTCCTGATGTCCTCGCTGCACTGTCAAAATGACAAATGGGTCCTTTTTTAAAGCAGTTTGACAACCTGTGAAAGAGGATGAAGGGTTGCTTCCAAAATAAAAAACTCCAATGAAGACTTCTGGAGACATTAAAAGGTGTTGAAATGAAAATAATTCACAAAAAAAGGAAGCATAAAGTTTAGGAATGAAAGGTAATTCCTGCTGCTGAGCGGCGAGCTCTAGATAAAGGTGTGTATCTCACATCCGATGAGCTACTGGAACGCTCATAAATACAGCAGCTGGATGTTGACGCATCAGCTGTTTCTGAGTGTTTGCCTCAATCTTTCAAATGCCTGAGACACATTTTCCTCTATTCCAGAAGGAAAATATTTGTGTTTTTGTCTCCCGCTGAAATTCATCAGGACATTGTTGAGACATTAAAAGAAAAAGAAGAAAAAGATAATTGCAGTTCATTTTACGCCTTTTATTGCTCCTTTTGTTTACGGTGCTTCTAACATGGGAGCAGATGGAACATGTAATATCGCTCAGATATTTGGGTGTTTACGTTGGAGTTGGGTCTACTGTGAGTCATTTACTAAGTTTCAGTTTGCAGACGATGCAGAATGTTGCAGTTCTCCGAGCATGGCTCAGTTTATTGTTGCTTGTGATGAGACGGCCTAAACAAAGGATCAGCGCCAAACTCCAAATGAGACATGTTATGTTATTTCCGTCACATAGAGCTGGTTCGGTCTCAGTTTGATGCATATAATCCTGGAGCTCTCAGGCTAAGTAGCATACACTCCCTTGTGTGAGTGGCTTGAAAGGTTATTGAGGGTCATTCATGTTCCTGCTTTTCTTGGCAGGGTGGCTCAGCACTGCAAAGGTGAAATCAAAATATCCTGCAGGAAAATAACATATCCAGACTCCTAACTCCATCAGAAATAAAGACAGACAAAGATGGAAAGAGAACAAGAAAGATATATACAGAAAGACAAAAAGATTAAAAGAAAGAAAAGACAGAAACAAAGACAGACAGAAAGAAAGACCAAAGGAAAGACAGGATTGAATATTAGAACTCTTTAAAATGAACTGTTCTAGTGTATTTTAGATGAAACCACTGAATGTTACATATTTTATCAATGCCACAAACCGAGGTGGCAGCTCCTCCATCCAGAGACCTGAGCTATACTCCAGCACACATACATGACGAGCTGAAGGAGCTTAAAGCTTCGACTCAATGTAGAGTCCACATGTTCATAACAATGCTGCTAATAGAAACTGACTTCCTGACTAATGCCCAGTCCTGCTGGCTTTTTCCTGTCTCTGTGATTATGCTGTGCTGCAGCAGAGGCAGCGTGCTGCCTGCAGCCTCTGGAAGGCCTCTTAATGCTTGATGGATGGGAGTGTGTGACGTGGAACTGTGGAAATGTGATAAAAATGTTGGAAATATAAAAAATCCCTCTGCCAGCTGTAAGATAGATGGCTTTACTAGGGACGGCTGTGAGCTGGTTGAATTATCAGGAGAGCTGTGCGTGTGTGTGTGTGTGGCTGGGTTCTCCACAGTAACAGAGATACAGCTCATACACTCACAGCAAGACCCCGTTCTGTAATCTTGTACATTCCTACAACTCCAAATTAGTCCGTGTGTGTGTGTGGGGACGGGGGGGGCGTGTGCGGGTGTATTTGAGATAGGGCAGCAGCTCTGAACAAGTCAGGTGTGTCATTAGGAGCTCCACCCAAAGCTCTGCTTTAGCTGTAGGGTTCGTACTGAGCACGTGTAAAGGAACGCTGGGACAATCAGAAACACTCAAACATGACACGAGGTCAGAGGTGACATCAGTAGGGACAGATACAGAACAGCTACACCTGTTGGTGAGTTTCAGCAGAACACTTAGCTCTGACTCTTTGCTGGATGTGACTAAAGTAGATTAGATTAGAATCGAGACCATCAGGAATTGTAGCAGATCGTTTGTGTTAAGGGTCCCCTTAAAGTAACAAACATGAGTCCCATGTGGCTGATTCCTATATGTAAATAAAATAAAATAAAATATCACTGACATTATACCTGAAAAGTCTGTTTCCCTCCATCGAACAGAAAATTGTGTTTTTCTCCAAGCAGATTTAAAGCTTTATTTCCAGGCACATAAAGCTTTAAATCAGTGATTCTCAAAGTGAGAGTTGGCTCTCCATGGAGGGCAGCACAGCTTCAGAGGAGGAATAAAGATGAGGAAATACTATATTAGTTATCAAAAGAATAACTGAAATGTTTTCTGTGTGGCTGAAGAACTCAAGACCTGAAATGTTCAGGACAGTAATGTGCAGTTTGGATTATCTGTAGTGCAATATGTGCTAATCCTGTCTGACTTTTTATCTATAGATGGTATCCAAGGGCTACAGATACCATGCTACAGTGGCACGAAGAACTGAATTATCCAGATTACTTAAACTGTTCCCGACTTAAAGCTTCACAATAATCATAAACTGAATGTAGATGGTGCTGCAAAGCATCCTCCATCACAGAAAAGAACAGATTTATCTTGCTTTTTCTGCCTTTCTTCTTCTCTTTATTTCTTTATGGTCTTTTACAAAGACAACAAATATTCCAAAATGCAGAATGAGCATGTCATCTTCTCCCAGTGAACATAAAATATTTCTAATACCCCACAAGATTGTAAACATCTTCAAATTACAAGTGGCACCATAAAAAGCATGATCCACTTTTAGTCTTCATGCAACCAACCCTTTAAAACTTAGCACTATTGGTTCAGTCCTGTCCAAACATTTCATTTTTACTTGCTTTCCAAATTGCTAACTTTGTCAATCGGAAAAGGAAATTAATTAAAACAAGAATTGAAAACAAAAGCTGTATAAAATGGCTCACACAGGGTTTCCGCCCAGTCTTGCAAAATCCTAAACATTTTTTTTTTTCTTTGTGCACATTTTTTTTTACCTCTATGGATTTAGTTGCAAGTTGATTTTAATATTTGAGATCTTCTTTTATTCCTTTGACATCTGAGTAATTGTATTTTGTAGAATTGGGATGAATAGATATGAGTTAAAGGTTTTTCAGTCTCTTTCTTTCTGGATCTTTCTGTCTGTGTTTTTCTCTCTGTCTTCCCCTCTTTCCTTTTGAGTTTTTTTTCAACCCATGTTTCTTCCTGCCTTTCTTTGTGTCTTTGTCTGACTCTTTCTGTGTCTTTGTTTTTTTCTGTCTTTCTCAACTGTTTTATTTGAAGATCTAAAAGCAGAACACAGTAATGCTTTCTGAGCATGCACTGATACTGTAAACAGATTGCAGGGGGGAGCAAATATGTCAGCCGCTCTGTGACTAGTGCTTACTTGACGTAAAAATCCAGATGGCGTGGGAATTCCAGTTTTCCAGACAGTATCTTCTGATAGATTCCAAATGGATTGTCATCAAAAAAAGGCGGATACCTGTGGACAGGAAGAAAACATTGTTGAACCACACTCTGGGAGGCTGCACACACTCTGCCATATTGTACAAACTCAGCCTGCAAAGAATTAGCATGACGCAAGATTGGGTAACAGAGCAGACAGAAGATTCTGCCCACTATGCTGCTTTAGTGTGACACATGAACTAGTCAATATTTAGAGTGGAGGCGGAGATAAGAAGTGATAAATCTCAGCTGGAGACTGAGCCGCCTTTGTTCACAGCTTTTCTGACTGTCTTCTGTATCTGTGTGCTTCAAACACCCACACGCCTCCTGCTGCTGCACTCTACTCAATGCTTTCCCAGTTCTCCTGTGCTTCCCTCTGCTACGGTCTGGACAAGTCATTACCCACAAATTACATAATGGCACCAGCCTCTAAACACATTACACATGGAGCAGACAGGCGCATAATCGCAACAGCTTGTCACACGGTGCTTGCATTGCCCGTAAAGAGCTCCAGAGTCTGCGGAGCAGCCATGTGGGCATCTGGGATCTGGCTACGAGCCGCGGACTCCACTCGTGAGAGAGAGCGTGTGTCTAAGTGTTAGTGTGTGTTTTCCTGATGCTGTAATTGCTCAGGAATCTGTGAACAATTGTATAACGCGTGACAGAAATTAAAAGAAAGAAAAAAAAAAAACAGTCTTTAACTGATGGTTTAACAAGTTTTCAAAGTACCACAGAAAAAAAAAGAAAAAGATGGAAAATTTCAACAACAGTCCTTCAGTTCTGTTAATGTTTCAGAAAACCTGTATACAATCTCTGTTATATTTTCAAGTCATGCTGATTGTGCTAAATGAACATAGCTTAGATATGGGAGAAGATCCAATTTTTATCAAAAAATTTTGCTTAAAGGGACTAGGCTATGCAAAGCTGGGACAACAAACGTCTCGGTGAAAATTCAATTAAAATTTAATTCAAAAATGCCTTATCCCTTGGGGCGTCCTGTGGTGGCGCAGGGGCTTAGCACGCCCCACGTTTGGAGGCCTTAGTCCTCGACGCGGATGTCGTGGGTTCGACTCCCGGGCCTGGCAACCTTTGCCGCATGTCCTTCCCCCCTCTCCTCGCCCTCCTTCCTGTCAGTCTACTGTCAAAAAATGCGAGCCACTAGCGCCGCTAAAAACTCTTCGGGGAAAAAATAAATAAAAAAAAAAAAGCCTTATCCCAAAGAAAGATTAAATGTTGCGACTGATATCATTAAAGTGTCTTCAAAAAGTTGAGGATGGTCATTCTGAGATGAATCTGAAGAGGCCAATGACTAAAAGCTGTTGCTCCATGTCCCTGTGGTGACATAGTATTGGAGCTACAGTAAAAAGACATCATCAGTGCAGCTGCACACAAATTTAAACAAAAATGTAATCATCATAATTATCATGATCTAATTGGTTTTACTAGAAAGTTTGTAATAGATCATGATAGTTACATATTTCTAGTAGAAACCCTAAGGGAATAATAACTTGTTATACCGATAAAAACAACAACATTTAGAACATTACAGGCATATTTATGCTAGCCATGCCATTTGTTTAATGTCAGATTTTAGCCTTCTTGCTGCCACTGATCATTAAACCTTTATTTTGGAAGAAGAGGTGATGTCATACTGCCTGGAAGGGAGAATTTTCTTTAAAGCAGCAGTTAACCAATTAAAAAATAAAGTCAGAATGATTACTGAACTGGAATTCAAAAAAAGAAATCAACATCTAGCATTAGCAGTTAGCAAAAGTAACAGAGTTAGCATTACTGTACATCGTCTTCATGAGCATATCCCAGAGAATTTTGGCCCTAAAGTTAATTCCTTAATTCAACCAACTCCAAAACTACGATGTTCCACTACAGACAGAGGTGGAGATATCAGAGGAATAGAGCAAATGAACCTGAGTGTGCTGTGTTCAGCCTTCAGCAGATGTACCACTTTCCTTTGGAGCTGTAACAAACAGCAGACAAAATGTTTCCTACATTTCTTAGTCTTATTTTAAATTCATCATAGATGCAAAAAGTGGCTCACATTGAGTCTTCACTCAACAGCAACTTCTACAATAAAGAATGTAGTTAGTGCAGCAAGGTGTCAGAGAAATAAGATATAAAAAAAAGAAGAAGTTTTTGACTATTTCTGACCGGCGACTTATTGATCAGGGCAGGTTCAAATGAACGTTGGGTGATTTCTTGCCGTATCTCTCAATACAAGTAAAACAAGTTGTTGTTAGCTGGTTAAGTAGTTGTGCCATCTGTACTAGTAAGGCCTGCAGCTTATGGACATGCTGTTTGCAGTTTGGTAACTGTATCTTTAAAGCTTGTGGTATGATAGCTCATGTCCATGTGAGTGAATTTTCTCCACTTATGTTGGAAATGAAAAGAGTTTGAGATGAGCCATAAAAGCCATTAAAGAGCAGAGTGGAGAAGGTCAGGCCTCTGCTCCTGCACTGCTGAAATTAATTAGGAGCCAGACTAATGAGTCACCTGGTGTGTTCTGAAACAAAACTCTAATCAATGTTTCAGTCAATCTGAACCTTCAAGTCTGTTCACTGAGAATAGCAACGAGCTCAGGTGTTATTATTCACTGGGAACAATAGAAAGAACCCCGGTGCCTTCTAATGGGGATCAGCATCGTTGTTCTTCATCTGCTACAATGATTACCATTCACATTCATTTGTCGCAGGTTGGCAGAACGCAGAAACACACTGAGACAATTACAGCCTCAGGATTAATTGAATAATCCCTCTGCTCCTTCAGCACGGCTCTAGTAGTGCAGAGCAGAACTATTGTGCTGCATTGGATCATTGGTGTCCAATTGTGTGCACCAGTGCACAGAGCTCATTTCACATTCAACTAATGTCGAAAAAACAATTTTTGCAAATGTGGTCTTTCTATTAAATAAGAAATACAGTTAAAATTATGTTAAATTTGTTTACACAATGTCAATAAAATTATGATGCACCATTATCTGTATACTACTTCCTGTCGTCTTTTTCTTTTTTGCTAGCAGTAACATCCAGTTCTTAATCACATGACTTGTGTAATGCTAAAAAACTGTTTCTACTGCAGTTTCGATAGAGCTTAAAAACCACTTCATCCTAGAGCAAAAATTTCATTAAAAAACATGTTTTTTTTCTGTGACTTTGGCGTGTTGCCATTAAGCAAATTTTTGTTCGAAATTCCAATTTGCGCAATTTTAAGGTCAATGGAAACGCAGCTAGCATCACTTTAATTCAGCACTGTTGTGCACTGGGGAACAAGAGCGCCCCCTTCTGTCCCACTTCAGACCCATTCCCTGGACATTCCAGCACTTACCCAGCCAGCATCTCAAAGACGAGGATGCCCAGAGCCCACCAGTCCACAGCCCGGCCGTGGCCTTTGCTTTGGATCACTTCAGGAGCCAAGTACTCAGGGGTTCCACACAGAGTCCAGGTCCTGGGGGCCAGGGGAGACAAAATAACACAACAAAGTATGTTACAAGGTAAAAAACTCACACCATAGGGGATTCTACTTTGTAAAGTCCAATGTGAAGTATCCACAGTCACTGATAATTTGGGTTGTCATGTTATCTGCTACATGTGAAACTAAATTACCAAGGTACACCATCCTGAAATGTAGAATATTCATGTGGTATAAAACAGCCCAGTAAAAAGTACAGACCGGAATCCAACAGAGAACTTGAATATTAATGTTGAAAGTTGCTCTGTAGTGGTGGGCAATATGGACTTAGAAATTTATTGCAATATCTTGAGGGACTATTGTGATAACAATAAAGATTAAGATTAAATATTTAAATTTATTACTTATTTGTAGGCTGTGACTATATGCAAAGAATTCATAGCACCACAAACAAATTCTTAAAAAACATTCCCATCCAATTAGCTCCTTCAAGATACTATTTACTTGAAAAGAGTGTGATTTATATCAAACTGCACATTAGCTGCATTTCATTGCATTTTTTGAATATACTGGAGTATTGAAAGTCTCATAGAACAAAGTATAGAAAATAGTAAAAATAACATTTGTAATCATAATGTAAGTTTGCTTTCTTATTTACCACCAATAAAAAAATTTATTGTGACAACCCTGAACTGAGATGCTTAGAAGAAATTGTCCGACAATGACAACTATTATTATTATTTTGGGGAGTTTTGGAATTCATTGTGAAAATGATACATAAAATTCCGTATAAGTTTCACTCTACTCGTAATGATTTATCATCTTGGGGACTCCACCATCATCTGTGTAAAAACAATAAGAGATGGGGGAATATTCCTTTAATCTTTAAAAGCATATGTTTTTACTGCTTGCTTTGAAAGCTGTGCTGTCGCTCATAAAACCCCAGCTTGTTTACAGACATTCTCTGCTATCCTTCAAAATTATATTTCTGTGAGAGAGGGATTCAATATGATTACAAAACTGAGTGTATCTGCAGACAAGCAGGATTCAGAATATAAATTTTACTTTTACACTGGAAATTAATGCTTGCACATTTCAAAAGGCTTTCTGTACAGATACAGATTTTCAGCTTTCTTTGAAGTCTGACCAGTTGATTCAGATGTTGACTGTTATGATTTATTCAGAGCCACAACGCAAACAAAAGCAAACAGTGCTGCTTGATTGAGGTAGTAATTTGTACAAAAAAATAAATCAATTCAAAAACCGAGTTGTTTTTTGAACAAGATGAGTTTTTTTAATAACTCATCTTGTGAACAAACTTATTCACATGTTTTTAATTGGTTTTATTTAATGGAAACACCGCAATTGTGAAATTACGATTTTCTGACAATAGCGGAATATCGACAATGTTTTGGGCACAATGAAAATGCAGCTAGTCTTACAACAAATCTGAAGAGGCCTTTGACTAAACACTGTTACACCATGATGCTGTTGTAACATCATAACAGCTCAATATCCAGAGACAATATTCCAATATTCTGTCATCTGTCCTGGATGACAGAAACAGTTGTTGGCAAGCACGATCTCATTTGCTCTTGCTGCTCCACTTTAACTCTGTTTGGCCATATTGTCAAGAATATAAGAGATCTTTGTCTATTATGATCAATGGAAACTCTCTGTGGTTCTGCTCTGTAACCTAGAAGCTTTCTTTCTAACTCTTGTGGGATCTTGGGATCACAGTTCAGGTATTATTTAAATTTTTGATTCAAGTTAAATCAGCTGCTCCTAGTAATAAAAACAATTCTTTGTTGCCATGGGAATGCATCATAACAACTATGACTGTTTTGACAAGGTGTAGAAAGTTTAAGAAAATAAATATAACAGTAGGAATTGCATACAGCAGCACTGTTTTTGTTGCCCCAAGTTTTCATATAAAAACAGCCTGAAACAAAAAATAGAAAAAAAAGAGAGCAAACATTTTTAGCTGCATGGCATCCAAAACCAAACATGAAATTATAACTAAAAGATAGAAATCAGATGTAATGTAAGCAATAGTCCAACATGCTGCCACTATGAGCAGCGCAATTATAGAATAATGTTTCCCTAATTGTTATCAGTTTCATTAAACGAAAAAAAGGGAAATACGGTGCAGAGGCTGGTTGATGCTTGATTTTTTAAATATATCTGCTATGCAGTGTGGCAACACAGAGACTCGGCCCTTTGGGAACACCACACTCCTGCCTGTTCCATGTGACCTGGCTCCACCACATGCTCCAACACCATGAGACCACTATGACCTCAACCATGGTGGGAGTAAACAGATCTGGGACTGTTCACAATGAAACGCAAATGAATGGAGGAGGCAAAACAAGTAGTGAACAACAACTGAAGCATGTCTGGCAGGCGTGAGGAGGGAAGAAAACAGGGAAATCTGAAGTGGATGACGTGCTGCTGACAGGAGCTGTGATGCAGAACAAACATGCAGGGCTCTCTGTGAAAGCGGCTTCTCCTCTGGTGAAGAGCACTTGGCCCTGTGCCAGCCCTTCATCGTCTGCCACCAATATCACCTGGGTAATGACCTCTTTTGGCTAGTTGCCATGGTGACGGTAATTTGCATGGAAATAATGCTGGTCCCGGTGAAGGATGAGGGGGGCTGCTGATGTCATGGGGAACAAAGCGTGGGTGTGGGCTGGGCAGAAATGAGACACGAATGAGCTGAGGCTGTTTAGCATGATGCCCTGTTGTGTCAATGAGTCTGTCTGCCAGCAGGGGTCACTGTGGCAGCACTGAAACACCTCTTCTAGGTTGTCCTCCTCTCTATGGCTCTTCTGCTGCCCTCCATTTAGATAAGTGGGTCACTTGAACATCAGAAAGTTATCTACTCTCCATCTGTTTGTTCCCCCGGTCTGGCAGAAAATGTAATCTTACTCCATTATGTTTACATGTCAGCTGGGGTCAGCGCACCGCCTCATCTGTTCCCCTGTGGATCTTTTCTCCTGTGATGAGGCCACACTCATTCTTCCTCTAATTTACCTAATGACATGAGTCTGTCCTGAAGTGGCACGGCTGAGTGTTTGCTGGAGAGGAGCGTTTTCAAGGACACTGAACACAAACTACCGACCATCACAGCACTTCAATTTAAAAACACATTATGATTCCAACCTGAATCATGTCTTGAGAAGATTAATTAAAGTATTCATAGTGCTGGAAGAGCTTTCATCCCGTGTCACCAGTTGATCCACAGCAGCAGAAGCTTGTAGATCAAGACAACCTGCAGCAGACAGAATCCTGAAGAAGCCTTTTTTCTGCGACTAGTGCAGCTGTGTACCAATATATCTGCTTAGAGATCTGAATATTTATGTGTCTAGCAATTTGATTTTGAGTTTGTCACTTTTCGATTCAGAACCAATTTTTCTACTCAAACAGTTTAGAGATTCTGTTTAAATTATGTGACTGATAAGAGAAAAAGAGTGTAAACAAATAGTACATCTACAGTACTTAAAACAATTCTATTATGTTCCATACTGTTTCAAATTCCAGCAATTTATTGAAGCAAGAATAGTTTGTGCCTAAAATCCTTGGATCCAAAAAAACTTGGATTACCAGTACTACACATGTGGACAATATTGTTGGTACCCCTCGGTTAATGAAAGGAAAACCTACATCGGTCACAGAAATAACTTGAATCTGACAAAGGTAATAATAAAAATAATAAAAAAATATATTTTTATAGTGAACACAAGACACATTGCTTTTCTAACACGATTCAACAAAATTATTTTATAAAATAAACTCATGAAACAGGCCTGAACAAAAATGATGGTACCATTGTTGCACAACCTTTTGAGGCAATCACTACAATCAAGCGATTCTGATAACCGTCAATGAGACTTCTGCACCTCTCAGCAGGTATTTTGGCTCACTAGTCTGCTTGTTTATTCCATACAAATTTGTAGAGCTGTTCAAAAACGTCAGATTAGGAACTATGTGATTTTGTATGCATAATTTTCCCCAAAGCAATAGCCCATGAAAGAAAATATATCCATCTTTCTGGCAAAAGTTTTGTGCTGTTTTAATATAAAATCTAACAACAAAGACTAGATGTAGGTTCATAGTAGGACAACAATTTTCTACAGCAAATTCTTTTATGTTATTGGAACACATTATTGATAATACTTAAAACACCAAAAATAGAGTCAAATTATACAAAATATAATTAAAATAAATATTGTTTTTGCATGTTAGTTAAATCCTAATTAAGTCAGACAGTGAATCTTAAAGCAAGCTATGTAATGCTGCTCACATTTAAAAGCAAAATATATTAAAAGAAACACAGTCCAAACAAATACAATATTTTCAAGGAACACATTGATATGAAAAAAAAGACCTGTTTGTGATTGGCCGGTGGTGTGGCTCATTTTTTGTGAAGTTACAGAGTCAAGCATGTGCCAGAAGACATACAGAGTCTGACTACTAATGTTTTCTGGGACTGTTTAGAGTGACTGTGATGGTCACTCCAAAACATTGACTTTGTTGTCCTTAAGCCATGTGTAGCTAACTTGGACATATGCTGATGCTCATTGTCCGTTTGGAAGACCAATTACTATCTAAACTTTTAAATTGTGGCTGATGTCTTGAGAAGTTGTTTTTATATTTCCATTGAATTATCTTTTCTCGTGATGCCATTTACTTTGTAAAGGGCAACAGTCCCTCCAGCAGAATAACATCTCAAAACATGTTGCTGACACCACCGTATTTAACATTTGGAACGGTGTCTTGAGGCTTGCAAGCTTCAACTTTTTTCCTCCAAATGTAACAATCGTCAATATGCCTGAACACAACACTACACAGTTTTAACTTTATTTGAGTTGCTGCCTTAAAATAGTCACATGTTGACACCTATTTAACTTAAATGTTGTGAATTAAACAGGTCACAAAGACACGAGCTTCCCCAACATGTTTAAAGGAATATTTATAATAGTGTACATTTCTAGAAAGTTATATAACATTCTCTCTCATTGTGGCATTCATCGGACAGAATTGATTATCCTAAATCAGGGGTCCCCAAACTCGGTCCTCGAGGGCCGGCATCCTGCATGTTTTAGTTCTCTCCCTGGTTTAACACACCTGGATCAAATGATTGCTCATTAGGAGACCTATGAAGAACACTGACATGCTGAAAAAGTTGTTGGTACTAACAGGGAGAGAACTAAAACGTACAGGATGCTGGCCCTAGAGGACCGAGTTTGGGGACCCCTGCCCTAGATGTTTCAGCAGAGTTCAGCTCCATCCGAACTGCAGGTTCAAAACAAACATGATGGATAAAGCGTCTGTTTCACTGTCAGATGAGTCAATTGTTTGAAAAGGCTGAACTGATGTAAAAGTGTGTAGGAATTCAAGTTAGACGACAGTAAAAGTGGTGCTTTGATGGTGTGTAGCGTCTGCAGTCTGCAGGTGTGATGAGCAGTTGGAGACAAAACATTTACTGATGAGCTGAAAGGACAAAAAGTATAAAAATCTTTTTAAGTTGCTAAGTGTGCTGAAGTCTGAAACGTCTGCCTGCCACATTTCTCCTCAACAGTTGTTTATGGAAATTACGTTTTTGCAGTTTGCGCGTAAATGTGCAAGTCCATAATTTAAATATGTTCTAAATACATCCAATTTAAGGCAAACAGACACATAAATAGCACATACATTGACTGAATGTTGTCTCTAGTTTTACAAGTTAAGGAAGTGATGCAATCCATCAAATTGCACTTAAGGCTGGATTTATATTTGTCAGTCGTCATATTTGGCCTTTTCTACTGGTAAATACATAAATTGGAATAAGGATTTCATTTTAATTAGATCTTAATGACACGCCGTAGAGGTAAATCAGGTAAATGGTTTGATTCAGGCGTATTGAAGTTGGAGACTCCAGAACAACCATTTGCACTGAGCTAATTAGTAAACGTTTGTGAGTTCAGCTAAGAAAGCATGAGAATCTCTGTTTCCTGTCAAATGTCATGTAGGAAAGACAGGAAACATGTGAAGGAAGGTGCAAAAGAAACTTTTTTTTGCCTACATGCAACATTCTTTGGATGTGCAGATAGATTAGATCAAAGCGTGCTCATGTCTTAGAATGGCCTAGTCAAAGTCCACACCATTAGGAATCTGTGGTAACACTTTATCGTTGACACACTACTGGTCTATCACCAAAGATCCTGATAAAATACTTTGGAGTTTGTAATGTGATGAAGAAAATGTGAAGCCGAATAAAATTATTTTAATGGGCGCCATTCTGAGGCAGCGTAAGATAATTTTAATGACATCTGATTTTATGCCCAGGTCATAAAATCTCTCTGTGTTTATGTGTTTCCAGTAGGCTTCTTCTGGTTTGTTAATTTGAAGCTTGAGAAGAACAATAATACCATAAACTCATTAGGTCATTCTGATTGTTTTGCAGGCAGGTCGATAAGTAGGTGATGCTTTGTTTTTACAGAGAAGGATGGACTCTGCTCTAGCTTTAACTTTAATGTTAACAGGTATAAATAGTGAAAACATGCACTATGGATATCGAGTTCCTATACATAAAAACTGTTTGCTAATCCTGAACTGGGATAATAAACTGGTTAAGGACCAAATGACTTTAAGCTGATTCCTTCTTTAACGCCACTCTGTTTCAGGGGGGTTTAACCAGCATGGCTTCCTGTCCAGCATCGAGTGCTACTGTCCGGACCAAAACGAGTGGGCGCTCGTCACCGACATGCCCGTTGGACTCAGCGGCATGGGCATCACCGTCACCATGGAGCCCTGCCCCGGCCCCCTGCCCGAACGAGAGGACGAGGATGAATCCATGTAGGCCAAAGGATGAAGAGGTGTTGCAATTAAAAAGCAAAAACGAGCGAAGAGGGTTTGTGAAATCAAAAGACGTTCCAAAATCAAAAAAAAAACTTTTTTATGTTGCCTCCTTCATGGATTTCGCAGAGAATGCATTTAATTCTCCTCCTTGATGCGGGCCGAAGGGTAGTTTATGTTTCAAACACAATCACGCACAAAAAAAGAAACTACCTGACTGAAAGGAATGTTTATTGAGACTTTTTCTTTAATAAAAGGAAAAGACATAAGGCTTTATTTGGCCTTGGTGAAGGACTCTTATGTTGTTATTGCCCCTTTCTTTGTCCCCTTAAGGTTGTCAGAACCGCATAAAAGTTCTTAAAAGTCAATTTAAATAGATTTGATTGTTTTTATTTCTACTCTTTTCTGTCTTTTCTGTTTGCATCTTTGACAGTGATTCTCAAAAATTAACTCCTGTTAAACATCAATGTTTTCAGACTTACACCAGTGAGACCATGATGAATAATTTTCTTATAATTTTCACTTTTAAGTTAATCTATATCCTTTACTATTTACTATTTTTAAAAACAAATTTGCTGTGTAGTAAATATACCGTAATTTCCGGACTATAAGCCGCGACTTTTGTCTCATGCTTTCAGCCCTGCGGCTTATACAATGATGCGGCTTATTTATGCAATTTTTTTTTCTAACGGCCACCAGGGGCGCTCGAGCAGAAAAGGTAAGAGTGAGAAAGGGGGAATATATGTGTAGAGG
>CAEGAG010290011.1:0-27640 GCA_903067065.1 Brachyrhaphis terrabensis
AGGTGTATTTGAAAAATTACTGGGGTACATTTTTATAAAATGATCTAATATTATGTATCCGATACAGCTTTACAGCTAAAATTTTCACTGATTGTAGTTCTGTATTGTCAACTCTTGTAAATAGGAAGATTATAAAAGCAGAATAAACCAAAATCCACATTTTTAATTGAATGTGGCTATTAGATTGATTGTGGGCACAATATCCTGAGTAATAGTGGAAGTTACAGTAAAGGGGTTTGTTTTGGTGATAATAAGATATCAAATTGTATTTTTGAAACAGTTGGTTTTCAGTTTAACTAAATTTCCTGATTTTGTAAGTTTTAGTAATCAGTTGCGCTCACTCACATGTCCTTGAAAAGCTCTGTTTTTGTACCTATCATCGACTGAAGACTAATTTGCAGCTTTAGCTAATGGGTTGAACACACACCCAAAGTAAAATGGGATTGTTCTGTGACTAGTAGTTGACTTTTCATCTGTACTAGCAGAATCAAGGCAAAATATCTGAAGTACCTAAATTTGAAGCAACTGGAGAAAACCTTGCCTATTTGCTTCTATCACTTTTGCGTTATTTCCACTAAGCAGTACAGCATGGGACATTCTGGCTTGGCAAGCTATATTTTCTCTATTTTCATTGCAAGATGTAAATAGAGAAACTGACCCATACCATATCTTTACTGGGCCCCCTTAATTGTGGGTCCATAGGACACTTGTACAGTACACTTAAAGTGGCACTATTAGCATAAAACACAAGAAAGTTTATTGATTGGCACACCGACCTGTGCCTTACTGCTTAGTGGAAACAAGGCATTTATCAACAAAAAGCCCACAAAAGAAGATCCTTACCCCATGGTGTGCTTTGAATACAATTTGCCAAGAAACACGAAAGATGGGCTTCTGAAGAGAATGAACAGCACGTCTGAGAGACAATCTCTTTTTAGGTTTTACAAAACAATTTAGTCTTTTTATGGCTGATAAAAATGCAACTGCATATGACATCATGGTTTTAACATGCCTGACTGCATACACAATGTAACAGAAATTTGCCTCATGAAAATACTCACATACACTCTCTCAGCAGATTTAGAAACATGTAAAATACCATATGAGTATCAAACTAGATTATATCCCCTTTTTGCCCTTTATGGTGCTTCATGGTTGCAGATTATTCTTGTCCTGCAAGAATAATAACAGCCCCAGATCTGTACTTATTCTGAATATGGCACTAGAATCCTACCTTGATGATGTTTGGTGTTTAAATAAATGTGCAATAATTATTGTATCACCCAATTTAAAGTATAATGTTTATGTTTTCACAAGTTTTTGTCCATATTTTCTCTTTGAGACATCATTTGTTTAAATGTAAAAAATAATGGTTTGGCAGCTGCACACATAATTAAGCATATCATCATGGGTTTTAGAAATGAGGTGGTTAAAAACTACTCTAATTGGTTTTCAAATCAGCTGCTAAACATCCCCAGGGCAGGTACAAATTCATGCATGATTGGCACAAAATGTAGTAAATGACTGCTACTTTGTGCTGAAATTACCAAAACTACACAAAGAAGGAGCAGAACGACCAGAATCTGCTTGGAAACTCCTTGAGTTTTTATTTTCGTTTGTGTGTCTGTTTTCCTGTGTTCATTTAGTTTTTGCTTGTTTATTTTCATAATCCGAAATTATTCTTTGCAGTTCATCAGAACATAGAAAGAATTTTTTCAATGTTGTCCTAAAATTATTTAAAATGCTGTTGCTCAGTGTTGTTATGTACTGTAAAATAAAGTTTTGACCATTGCATCTTTGCTGCTTTATGTAATTATGTGTCTGATTGCATTAATAATAACAAAACAGATAACAAGTGCTGTGTAATTTATTTAAAGGTAAAGATTTGAGCTCAACCCTCCATAAACAAAAAAGTGCAGGAATGTTATATTCATATATCTTGCTTGAAATTCAATGTCACTTTGACACGTGATGAACTTTTTTTTTTAAGTAATCTTTGTCTGCGGCGGCATATTCTAACTCTGAAGTTATAGAAAAGTCCAGTCTTTAATTTGAGGATATTTAATCAGTGATCCATTTTAAGTAATAACTGTTTTTAACAAGTTCTATAGAGTTGGTGCTTGTGGCCAATGAGGTTAAAGTGGCTTATACAGATGTTTTTTTGTACTTGACCTCTTGACCTTTGTGATGCTTTTACTTTGTCTGTGTGTCTGCTCCCCATTAACATTTGCATGTATTTCTTTAGCAACTTTTAGTTTGGTTGAATCTTTCTTTTGCTTTTGTAGATGTGCAGTTTTATCTCAATCAATTTGCGCACTTCCCAATAGATGACTTTTTAATCCTCATTTCCGACAGCTGCAAGCACTTTCACTCTTCTTTGCATCCTTCCGTCTCAGCGGGGGCCATTTGGCCTCGTTTGCATGTTCTCAGTCATTTACTGGAGGAAGTTAGTGATTTGTGGTTATTAGAATTCAACTTACAAACAAGCAAAAAAAAAAAAAGAAAAAGATGGAATAATCTGTGAATTAGGTGCTAATTACACTTATGGGAGCTCTTCACCATACCATAGGTCTTGTTTTTATCTGGTGTTTGAAATATTTACACAGTTACATAAGTCATGGATATGTATACTTACAGGTGTGCTCCAATCAATGTAATATGTTTAGTAGCTTTCATTAGATGTCATAATTGGCATTGAAAGTGTAACTAAATATAATAAACTATGAAAATTTTCCCTTGCAAAAAAAATGACAGCCATAAAATAACTTGGGAATTGTAGAAGTGTGAAGTTCAACAGATATCCTCAGAAAATGACTTTCTTTTTTGCACTTACTTACATCTACTCTAAACGCAGTGAAGAATTTAATCTGTATATACAGTATGTATAAGAAACTCTGTTAGTGAAGCTTTATATCAGCAGGGGGCAGCAACCTACTTTATCACCTTTTTCTGTGTGAAACATTAAGAGGTAACAGTCATGCTCTAAGTACTGTGGAAACATTTAACATTGGCTTGTGTAAACCGAACTTTTGTTTTTCTCTTTCAGGAAGAATTGGACTGCACAGATAGACTCACACAACAATATTCTACTGCAGTCAGTTCGTTCCTTTTGTGGGAAATTGGACTGACTTTCTTATTATTGCAGGATAATGCATTAAATAAGCTTACAATGGAATCGACAATGATAGGATTCAGACCTGGAAGATGCATGAGGATGACAATCAAACTCAAGGTAAAACATTTACACTCATATCAGAATTTTTTCTATTATCATTGTGGGGACATTTAATCAAACTGCAAACACACAAAGAACCACACTGAGTCATACAGGTAAAAGATTTATCTTTTGTTTCTTTTGAGATAAAGTTCTTTGAAGTTAACTTGGTGCTGCACAGATTGACTCTTGAGATTATTTACCTTATTTCCTTTCTTAAATGATGTAGTTTAGTTCCAGTCAGATGGCTGTCGTGTTGCAATAGGTGAAAAGGTGGTGTGTGTGCTTAGCCTGGAGGAAGCTGTAACAATAGGATACTTTTCAGGATTCCTATTGCTCGTATAAATGTTTAAAATCCTGTTCACAGCTCACACTGTAACATGTTTCCAGGTGTGAGCAGGCATTGCAGTTGATGTGATGAGATGGAGTGTGAAATGTGGACTCCTGTTCACGCTGCTCTTTTTAAGTCGTTCCCCTGAATAATGTGATCTGAGACATTTTCATGTTTTTGTGATGTTTCATCAGCCTTTCATGTTGGATTCAGTAAAACGATTTGACTGCTTGGTGCCTGCCTGATATCAAAGAACAGAAACAGCCCTCTAATCCTGCATTTGCTCTTCTGGTCTTTGTATGTATAAAGTCATTGCAGTAATGGCAGGATCAAGTGCATCTAAGAAGCCCGGAAATATTTTAAAACGTACTGTTGAACTGAAACAGTCATTCAAATTGTGCCTTCCTCTAAAGCTGGTTCTCATGTAAACCAATTATTGTAGTGTTGTGTGATTCTTTCTCTTTCAAGTGTGCAAATATCTATTTCAAATGGCATAACATGGATTAAAATTTGTCACTACTTAGTGTTGTTTATAAGACTAAACACAACATGTATAGGAAATGTTTTTAGAATATGTCATTTTTTGTGGAAAATGTGAGCTGGAAAAAGAAACAGCTCTGCTTTGCTTTGATTTTTGTAATACATTAATAGCAGTGTAGGGTTTTATATTGTTTGCATTTGAGATGGTCATTTAGAAAACCTATAATTTTTTTCTTCAACCTTCTCTATTATTGATCCAGCACACTGCAAATTGAAATGAAAGCAAATTGTCTATGAGATTAGTCTTTTTGAATCTCTAGATTTACATTTCCTTCTTGAAAAAAGTTTGACAAAGGGAGCTTGATTGCAGCACATAACAGGAAAGGAGATTGCCACCACTGGAAACTGATTGAAGGGATCAAGGCACCTTTGAAAGACGTAATCGGTGAAGTTATCTGATGCAGGTTGTGGCTTGAATGAACACCTTGAATGCTTCTGAAACAAACTGCTGTCCAACCTGTGTGGCAAAAAAACAAAACAAAACAAAACAAAACAAAAAAAGCAAACATATTTTCATGTTATTGCTTCATTTGTAACAGTAAATGTAGTAGATGTAATGTGAAGAATTACATTACATTACATTACATTATTAATGAAACGTGTCAACATGTTACACAAATGACAATTCAATTTTAGATAAAATATAGACTGAATACTGCCACTTCTTAATATTTTCACATAAAGATATTTCAAGAATAGATTCAATTTAATATTAATTTGTAGCACAAATTTTAACAGCAAAAGTCACATAACAAGACAAATGGCTGTGATAGAATCAAAATAGATCCAAATTTAATTCAGACATATTCAAATTTATGATATGTCTGAAAAAATATGATCATAAAGTCAACATGATCTACGTCAGATTCAAATCAAACTAGGTAATTCAGCTAATTCAAATTGCATTACAATACAGACAATTTTTGATGCCAGTTATCACTCAGACCTCCCACGGATTACTGATCATCTCATCCTGAGATTAATTTATTCTGATCACAAAAAAAATATGTTATTTGTTGAATGTCTCTTTTTTTATTGAGCTATTTTTGTGTTATGTGGTTATAACCTTTTATAGGTCTTATAGCTTAGGTTCACAGACTGTTCAGGTTAAAAATGTTCCAGCCATCCTGACCTTTTGCCCACATGCATGGGCTTGAGATTGTTAGTTCTTTTTATGCTGATTTATTCTGGCATACAACCTTTTTAAGACTTTTGCCAACATACCTGCAGGTACCATTATAGATTACAATCTTCAGAGTTAGAAAGTTATGAGGGAACTCTGACAAAGACTGTGAATTTTTGTTGCATTTTAGGAAAATTTGAGTTTGAACTGAAACTAAGCTCTGTGTGCTCTTTTTGTCTTTAAAGGACAAAAAGTAGCATTTTAATACTTGCAGATTGATTCACAACATCTCCACTTGTAAATGGTATTTTAATAATATTTGAAAATTTGTTTATAATAGCTTTTCTTGCACTTTTGATCGTGTTCTCTATTTATGTAGAAATGCTAGTTTTAACACTAAAAGCCAGAGAGGGAGAGAGAGAAAAGGGGGGAAATAAGTGTGCCACATGTAGCAGAACATTTCAGAGGCAGTTTGTGCAGTGAACAGGCGAGGCGCTGTGCATGCTCTGCTGTACAGCCTCAGCTCCGCACAGACATGAGAGACAGCCACGGAGAGGAGAGCGGACTGTCCTCTTTGTTGTTGGTAAAGTCCTGCGCGTCCTAGCCATGACACCGCGGGCAGACACTGGTGTCGCTCCAGCTGCCCGATGCGCACGTAAGCGGCCGGAGGATCTCCACCGGTTAAGTATCTGTCACTTTTGCCTCTTCTCTCTGTCCTCCGCTTAGAAATTGGAAATTGCGGTACTCGGTGGAAATAGACCCATCGCTTTGCAGCTTGTGATATAAACCTGTTCAGAAATCGGTGTGGGATACCCGCTGTGCGGGGGGGAACAGTTGCGGGCGGTTTGTAGCGCATTGAGTTTGGCGGCCACGGCGCAGATATTAATAGTGTGACAAAGTTGTTGCACTTGTCGGTGGGCTGCTGAAAGGCCTGGGTCTCTCTCTCTCTCTCTCTCTCTCTCTCCCTCTCTCTCTCTGTGTATGTATGGAGTTTGTTTCTGGCTCCCCTCCCCCACTCTCCGCTGCTGTTCCTGCTCATTCAGGAGAGGCCAAGACGTGAACGTGATGAGAGGCTCACCTCAAGATACAGCTGCAGAGCAAAATGACATTTCCCCGTGATCGCCTTAGGCTTGATTTAGTGTAAATGCACACATGCATTTGCAATGGCAGCCACTGTATCCCTAGTGCTTGAGCTTCACAGGTAGAGGGGTACGATCAGAGGTGATGGATCCGTCACCATTTACCTCCAGCTGTCATCCCCCGCACACTGGGATTGGTTATTCCTGCACATCTGGCCGCACGCACGGTGCACGTGCTGCTCACACTTCCGCACTGGGCAGCATTTGATTACAGAACAGCCGGTTTTGTCTTTTGTTCAATCAGGATAAATGATTTGTGTATGTATTGAATTAGACAGAGAGTGGGCGTGCCCTAAAGGGAAGGGTACTGGCAACCAAGAAAGAAATACTTCTCATATAATCACAGCGAGAGAGTGTGGGTGCCAGCCTTTTTATGAAATCCAAATAATCATCATTTTTAGCCCAATCTGAGTCAACAAGTGCCCCGAGCTATAAATAGGGAAGTAATTTACACAGAAAATGTAAGATGAAGACAAGGTTAAATGTCAAGTTTTCTTTTTTTTTTTTACTAGGATTTGGATCTGCCAGCAAACTGTCAAAAAAAATAAATACTGGCTTTGGCACGGATATGTGAATTTATCCAGTCAGCTGTGGCTACATTAAACCTTAAATTAAATACAGAAGCCATATCTCGGCAGCTTAGTCATAAGCTGCTCAAGCTCCAGCCAAGAACTGCTCTCTGAATACATGAGGAGCAAAATATGTCCTTGAAAAATGTGTTCGCTAAAATAATTTCGAGTGCGGCGCTCTGCTGATGATTCTGCCATTAGACCTATAGCAGAGGGATTAATTAAAATTAGAACATGGAATGAGGATCGATACAGTAACCTATCAAAAGTCTTCCTCACTTTTTCTAACTGTAAAAGGTACTAAGGGTGTTTAATTATTTAGCTCAAAATACAAACCCCTTAGAGAACTTAGATGATGTTTTAATCGTGTTTTAAATTAGGTTTGGAAAGGTGTGGGAAGTAGTGATATGTCCTGTGCATATAAATCAGTTATATTCATGCTGCTGAGTAAGAATTCTATCTTATCTATTGAACCACATAAGAAGCCAGAAGTGTTTAGACTTGAGTTTCTTACTGGTTTTTCTATTCCTCTGTTAGGTGTTTTTGTAGCTTAATCATACCTAAATGTTTCAGATCCTGACACAAATTTTAAATCAGACAAACATAATTGGGGTAAATACCAGATGGAGTTTTCAAATTATAGTTTCATTTCTCAAGGGAAATCCTATCCAAACCAACCTGGCCCTATCGGACAAAGCATTCATCCTGCTAATTCAGGCATTTACCACCTTTACCAGCTTTAAAATTTACCAAATTTAAAGCTGAGTTAAATTTGATTTAGTTTTCCATAAACCTATAGTAATAACAAATTTATTCTTAGGAGTGGATGACTTACCAAAACTACTCCAAGAGTTCCCAGGCCAAAACTAAAGACTTCACAAAAGAGTCATTGGTATCCTCCAAGACTTTCAGGAAAATATTTTGTGGACTGATCTGACAAAAGTCAAACTTTTTATAAAGTGTATGTCTTTACATGTTTTGTAAAACCAATACAGCATTTCAGAAAATTCTGCCCATCTGTGGTTGCTGTGGGAAAATCTTGGGCTATTTTCTGCTTCTGGTTTGGTGCTCATAGGTTATCTTTGTCTGAAAAGTTGTTTGACGATCTGAAAGATTTGAAAAAATAAATAAATAAAAAAAAATCTTTAAAGCTCCAAATACTTCTTCACAGTACAGTACTTAGCATTACTTAACAACTCTTGAAACGATTTTTCAAGTTTTCAGTATACAAAGCTTGTAGTTCACTTAGAAAGCTTCTGTACATTTTTCCTTTCACTCTTTGCTCAGGAGAATTAGACTTGTACAACATGGAAAGATTTTATTTGCCACAAGGTTCAAGTTAGAAGATGACTGGCCAAAATCTGGACATGACTTTGCAAATGTTATCTGAGGCCTGTGAAGGAAAAATGTGTCATCACAGGCCTCATTTGCTTCCGCTAATGAGGTGGAAGCAAATGAAAGTTGAAGACAGTTTCTCTTCAAATTTCTTTTTGGCTGAAGCTTGGGTAGAACAGGACAGACAAAACAAGTGGTGAGAACTAATTTTTTGCTGACAGAAAGGAAAATGGTTGTAAATATTATTGCTACCTTGGGAGAGTGTGAATTATTTGCCCAGCATATTATTAAACTAATTGAGATTCATATTGCTTTCCAAGTCTTTTCATACATTATGCTCAGAATACAGTGCATGCATGTCTGATAATTCAATTTATAAATTTCTAATTTAGCGTTAGTCTAAGAATGAACCTTTGTGCGAGTGCGCTAGCAATGGTCTGCCTTCGTCGTCATGTGAGCTGACTCTCATTATATATTTTCTCTCCTTGCAGGAGCTTTTTAAGAGAAGCATAACTAGAATACTGGATCCAACAGTTGTGCAGCGTGGGCACCGCAGGGTTCATGGATGCTGGGACTATGAGCATCAGCGACCAAAGGGGCTTCATCTCAGACCTGGGAGGCAGCTTCACTGAGGATGCTCCCAGACCTCCAGTTCCCGGGGAGGAAGGAGAGCTGGTGTGCGGTGACGGTCGCCAGCACGGCAACCTCACCTTCTCCTCCAAGAATGAGGGCGCCAAATGTGAGGCGTCTGTGGCCACGCCCAGGCGGTCAGACCTGGATCTGGGCTACGAGCCAGAGGGCAGTGCTTCTCCAACACCACCCTACTTAAAATGGGCAGAGTCCCTCCATTCTCTCCTGGATGACCAGGATGGCATCCTTCTGTTCGGGAAATTTCTCAGGCAAGAGGACTGCGCGGACATGCTGGACTTCTGGTTTGCATGCAGTGGCTTTCGCAAACTGGAAGCCAGCGAGGGGAACGAGGAGAAGAAAGTAAAGCTGGCGAAAGCCATCTATAAAAAGTACATCCAGGACAACAATGGAATTGTCTCCAGACAAATCAAACCAGCTACCAAGTCTTTCATCAGAGATTGTTTGATGAGGCTTCACATTGATCCTGCGATGTTTGACCAGGCTCAGACAGAGATACAGAGCAGGATGGAGGAAAACACTTATCCTTTGTTCCTTAAATCTGACATATATTTGGAATACACACGGACAGGAGGAGAGAGCCCCAAGCTGTGCAGCGACCGGAGCTCTGCTTCTGGGAATGAAAAGGGACTGTCAGGATATTTACCAACTCTAAATGAATATGAGGGGCCAGAGGAGACCGAGCGTGACCTGACCCCAAGCAGCCAGCTCACTCAGAAGTTGTTGATGGAGACGGTACCGCAGCAAGCTGCCAGCAGTGCAAAATTTCAGGACAGCCAGGAGTACAGGTAAATCCTCCCAGGCATCTTAAGAAAAAAGCTTTGCCTCAGCTCAAACTGTGCACTGTTTCCCCTCCAAACTGCTGAATTAGAAATAAAGCTGAAACCCCAAACCAGCATGAAGTTGGAGATGAAAACACAATGTGAGTGTAGCGCAAAAGACAGCAGAGTTGATGTTGTGTGAAGTAGAGCATCTCCACCTCAAGTGGGGAGGATATGTCGGAAGTTGAATAGGTTACTATAGCTGCTGTTTAGAGTTTGAAACATGAAATCATTATTTTTCTTTGTGCGTGTGGGGACTCTGGGAATTATGTTTTCTTTTTCTTTTTTCCAAGACCTGGCCAGGTATTGATGGAAGGCGTTCAAGCTGATTTTATTTACATTTGTATTTTGGATAATCCTTGACCCCTATTTTTCTATTTTTCCTTTCAGCACAGGGCAATTTTTTTTTTTAAAGAAAAGTTTTTTTTATAGATTACAGTAAATAGTCTATTTTTCTCAGACAATTTGATTTTTATAAAGCTAGTCTTTTTTTATAGACCTAATCTGCAGATCTACAAAAAACCTGCAGAGCATTCTCTCTCTCGCTTCCTCTTTCTCTCTCTATTACATTTATATGCTGTTTTAACCATTTGTGAGCATAGCAGCAAATTTAGCACAAGAGATGAGACAATACACAATATTGAGTTCACAGGAAATATTTTTCCTGTTGACCCACAAATCACAGACTATATTTTAAAATGTCTGAAATCAGCTAAATATTACGTAATTCTGGCTCGTCTAGTCTATGTATTCTGGTTTGCATGCTTTCTACAGTTGTTCTAATGTGAAAATACTTCTTTTCAGGTTTTCATCAATAGAAAAAAATGTTTTATGAATCTTAAAGTGTGTATTAAAGAGAATCTATTCAGTAGGGAACTATCAAGTTCAGGTTTGATCAAAGTATTTTATTTTAAGCTAGAGATTATCAGATGGAATTCAGATTTACTAAAAAGTGACGGCAGCGTCATTTGGAATTATTTCTTTTTCTCAACGGTTAGCCAGTTGCAGTGTTCTCACAGATTTTAAACGTAGTTTGAATCTTTTGTGTTTTCACTTTTCTTCTTCACTGTAAACCCAAAATACTGCCACATAAACAATATAAAATTGTATTGTTAGCTTCTATTGAATGACTCCATCCAAAAGCAGTGCAACAACTAAAGAACAACTTCCTTTCAAACTTCAAAATAAGATTTTTCATATGAAAGGCTCTAATTACCCTCACAAGACAAAGTCATTGTCAAAGCAAGTAGATAGTAGATGCTTCAATAGTAGTATTTGATTAGAAGTAATTGTAACATTTTGAAATTGAGATACTTTGTTCTACCTACATAGAAATAGGTTTTCTTGTGCCAGCAGTCTTCAAATCCAGGCCTCAAGGCCTGGTGTCCTGCAACTTTTAGATATCTGCTTCTATACACAAAGTCAAACAATGAGGTCATTAGACTCTGGATATCTTGACTGCAAACTGAGGAGGCCATTCAGCCTTTTGACTGAGGAGTATTGGAGCAGGTACACATCTAAAAGATGCAGAACACTTACCAACCAACTCGCAGCGTTAACTTGAGCAATGCATACGCTGAGCACTAAGCTCTGTGTTGTGATCTTCATGCCCTTTGTTCACATCTATTTCATGGTTTAACTACAAGCAAAGTTGTCGGACATAATCTTTAACTTATTATCTGACTGCATCAGATTCTGCTGCGATTTCTTAGATCAAATACACTCTTGAGGATCATATGTTCCCTCTGCACTTTATGGTTTCCTGCTGCTTCCTTAATCGTGTTTGCTTTGACATGCTTCACAAGTGTTTCTCAATCCCGTATTTGTCATGAGAGATCACAATTTGTAAAGAATAGCTGTAGCTCATGAAACTAAAGGATCACCTAAAAGTGTGATTTGTTTAGATAGCTCAAACTCCTCCAATGTTTTTGTAATCTCTTAATGATCTTACACTTATGTTGACATTGCTCTTTTCATTGCTGTTCTTAGCTTGAATGAAGAACATGTGTTCTCTTAGCTGTTTCTTCTGTGATGACTTATGCTTCTATTCCTTGTGTCTTTTTAACCTATAATGGAAATGTTTTGCATAATTTGCTTTTAATTTATTGCCAAGGTGAAGATTCAATGAAAGATGCATCTTTTTGAGCCCTTATCGATAGCTTTGTTGCAGGATGCCACTGTTGTCCGTAATTTAAAGTAGAATACCTTTAAATCCCCTGAAGGACATGCAGGAATAATGCAACACCCCAAGCCAGTCTTGGCTGAATGTAGTAATATATACTCCATTATTTATTTATTCATGTAAATGAGTGTATTCTGGTAATTAAAATTGGACAGAGGCGCATCCTAATGGTCTGTAATGCTAAATGCACTCTGTATGTTTTGACGTATTATGAGGGCATTGCAGTGAAGACCACTGAAGGCTTGCCCCAACATGGACAAGCATCCAAGTTCTTTTCTGGACGTACTGTGATGAGACGCTAATTGTTTTGCATGAAAAAATGCATTTTTTCAAAATCAGTTAAAATTTCTTGCAAACAGAAATACGTCTCTGCAAGTGAAAGTCTTATTTCTAGAGAGAAGTTGGAAGAAGTTACCAACAGAACCAAGAGAAAAAAAATTAAAATTTAAACGTAGTCATTGAAAACAATTGCATCCTGTGGTTAAGTAAAAAAGCCCAGCTGTTACAAGGAGGATCCTAATTTGATGGCAGCTATTATCCATTTCTCTACAATGCGACTCTGCAAGAAAATAATTTAAGTTGCGTCACAGTCGCACACTACAGAGACGTTCCCACAGCTCCAGTGCTGTGATGAGAGACAGGAACTCACATCAGCTGACAGACAGACGATACCTTCCAGATAAAACTCTCTCTGTGACAGCAACATGGTGCACAGTGCTGCACTCAGGAGCAGACTCAGAACAAATCCCAATTACAATTTGCTCTGCTGAAATACAATAAATGAACGGAAATTAGATATTCCCTGGACCACATGGCTGAATGTTTAAGTCACAATTTTGAGCTAAACTGTGGTCCTGCTGAATGTCATCGCATTCCCCACTACAAACATATACATTTTAGTGTTGATATCTGCAAATTACAAATGCTTATTTATGCAAGAAGGAATTTTGAAATTCTAACCGGGGGCAATTTTATGGAAATCAGTGTTTAAAATTGTCTGAAATGCAGAAATGAAAGTGACTTAAAAAAAGAAGAAATCTGCAGAGCTATTACAGAGATTTCAGTCATATGCATGTAAAGATCTGAATGGCAAACAACAAATAGCATGAATTAATGTGTGAGTGAAGTAGTTTTTGTGCTGATTGTCACATAACTATTTCAGCAGTCAAGCATTTGGCTCAAATTACAAAAAGACACGCTTCATTTTTAAATAGCCTTTTAGCACTACCCGTTGGGTTTTTTTTGTGAACGTAAATTTTACAGCAGTTGTGTCAGATCCCCTTTAGAGAGTGGCCACAGAAGACATTAAAAAGTCTCTCAGATCAGTGTTAAGAAATGAAATAACTTGAAAGAGAATGCCGTTTGTGTTAATGTTTGGGAGGAGTTTATATTAAATAAAAATGGTTGAAATTTGTTCGGATTCTAGTGGTTGTGCATTTCAAAGATGTGCCTACATGCCTTTTGCGAGTCAGACATAGAATAATAGTAAGACAAATCTAATTGTTTCTGTTTGATTTGTGTTAAATTTCTTCTCTGCTGAAAGGACTGCAGTAATTAATTCTACTGAAGTAATTTTAAATGCAAACTCTATGTTTAGCCTTTTCATCAGCGTGGCAACATTAATGTGATATCAGGGTTTGATGTTTTCTTAAGAAGGGGTATTGAAGGGAGAAAATAATCTGAACTTAGGTAAATGTACCCTAACATATTCAGACTTTTACAAAGTGCTTTACATGGGTTTTGCATCACCAAAAAGATCATCTTTATACTCACCATGGTCTCACTGACAGCGTTTGTGGACAAAAAATAACAACAAAGCCTGTGTTGACTAGTTGTTTTGCTGCACATCCATGTTTCTGTACAGTTTTCAAATATTTAAAAAATGTATTTCAGACAAAATTAAAAAATGAGGTCAAACCTTGTTGTTAGGTTTATATATGAGGAATGCACTTCCTCTAGGTTCTTTGTTTTCTGTCAGCACTTATTGAATGGTGGCAGATATTTTTCCTCTGCAATCAAGTTCATTTGCTGAAAAGATAAACAACTCCAAGTGCACACTAGGAGAGTTGGGATAAACAATTTTAAATGTTATGATAATGGCTTAAATGATTAATTTCTACATTGTCTTAATGTTCATGTTGTGAGTCTCAGATAATTTTTTTAAGGGTGAAACCGTTTTAATTAACTGAAATGGAGGGAAAATTTAAGCTTTACTAATGGGCATGGCACAGATTCTTAACCTTAGAAACTCCACCATACCTCTCCTATAGTTCAGCCAGCTGAATTCAGACTGCTACACTTTTCTCTAGCTTATAAGAAGAATACATTTGCCTTTTTAGAAATTGTCACACCGTTCCAATCCTTTACATATCTCTGTGTGTCTGAGCATATATCATTTGGACCTTCTGAAACCTCAAAATCTTTGAGGTTTCACTCAAAGATATTGCACTACTGCCTCTAAAGAGGTGATGATGCTTTGGTTTATACTATGTCTTCTCAGAGGAGGAGGGCAAAGAAAAAACAAAGAAGAAAGAATAAAGTGATTCCTAACAGAATAACGATGTAGGTTTTGCATCCTTGTTGTCCCTAAAAGATAAATTATCTTCACTAATAGTGTGAATTAGGTCACTACTCACTGTCTTTCTAAAAAATAAGCGTTGTTGTTTCTGCTTCTAGTTATAATATGATTCGTCTTTTTCTGAATCTGTGTGTTTCACAGAGAGTAACAACAAATCTAGTGGCCGCATACGGATAACGAATTTATGCTACACAGGCCTCTCTGAGTAGATAGTGAAACAGACTGAAAGGTTTGAAATAGACCTTATTAATGTGGCGCTGTTCTAAAGCTAGTTGGGAAGCTACTTTGTTAACATGCAACTGCTGGATACCTGAGCAGTTAACCCAACAGTATCCATATCAATTTGTGAAACCAAATAGCCAATAGCAAAACAGTTTATTCCACGTTTTTGTTAAGACTGCATATAGAAATAAAAATAACAACAAACTGTTGTAGACAACACCCTTATATATATATATATATATATATACACGGTATATATAATAAGCAATACAGTATATTTATTATAGCAGTTGTAGAAATTTACTTTTGAAATAGCAGTAGTTTGTCATGATCCGTGTTTTTCTGTGTTTATTTCGAGTTTCCGTGTCTCTGTGCTCTTCGTGTTGTCCTGTCTTCCCCGTGATTCATCCCAGGTGTGTCTCGTTTTCCTGATTACCCTCTGTGTATTTAGTCCCGTCTGTGTTTCTTGTTCCTCGTCGGGTCCTCGTCTATATTCGTCAGATGTTTGCAGTTTGTTCCAAGTCCATTCGTTTGCCTCGCGCTACCTGTGATGAGCCTCTGTGTTTCCGCTCAGCAGTGCTGCCCTGGTTTGTGGACTGTTTCTCTTTGTTTTCCATCATTAAATCACCATCTCTCTGATTCTTACCTGGGTCTCCAGCGTTTGCCTCACCTCACCGACACCACTTTATGACATAGTTAGCTCATGCTATGTGTGTTTGTTAGAACTTTTCCTGTAACCAACCTGCCACCATGAAACTGTAGTATTTGATTTTTACTTGTATGTATGAAAATTATTATAATTATTTACTAAATATTTAGTACTAAACACTCAGCATTGGACTTAGCAATGTCCAATGCCAATGTCCAATTTCTTTCACAATGTTATTATTTTTCCTACATATAAGGACTTGAACATTTACTGTAATTACAACAGCATTATTTAGTTTTCATGCACCTTCACTATCCCAGTTCTGTAAATTATTCTGTTAAATGTTGGCGCTAATGGAAATCTGTTTGTCATGAAGGTTTCATTTGAACTCTTGGTGCTTCTGCATTCCAAGCAGGGAGAAGGTTCGGGGTAAATGCTTTGGGGAATTCCTATTTGAATAAAGAATAATGATGCCTAACATTTATAATTCATGTGCACACAGCCCTTTAAGAAGTCTGTTCAGCTGAGTTGGTGATGGTGATTGGTGTCAAAAAAGTGTCAACCTTTTAGTTTATGTGTATGAACTTGAAAATCTCTCCTTCACACTTTAGATTTTATTTAACTTTTGTTAAATATTACATATTGATAACAGAATGTGGAAGAGTTTATTGATAAAGATTTGAGGTTAAGGTTAGGTCTTACCATCTGCATATCTTTCTTGAGTAGAAAAAATAACAGCCAAGAGATAATCAAAGGCTGAAGTTTGGCTCAAGTTTAGCAAAAGGCCTAAAATCGAAAAGAAATAACATATAAAAGAAAAGTAAAAAAACTCAACTCAATTAATTGCTGTGCAGGGACTGTTACAATGGAAAAGGGACGCACAACCTGCAAACTACAACGGACAAGAAATTTGAGCAAAAGCTTCACAATGTTTTTAAGAGGCTGACAAATATATGGATGAGATTCTTCACACACAACCTTTTACTGTCGACTATATTTTTAGTCGTGTGGCTTTCTATTCTTGTGGTTAAAACAATAAATCTGGTTAAAAAAACAGTCTTGTTTAAAGTGAACAAAACAACTAGAATTATGTTAAGAAGACCATTTAATGAATACGTTTTGTAAATTGTTATAAATTCTTGCTGCACTTAAATTTTTCAAACTTGCAAGAAAGCCTACATGGCTTTAAGATGACAAAGCTACCAAACTTGGGCAAGAAATTAACTAAGCACATTTAAAAATACATATATTGAGATGTATTTTGTGTAATGTCATTTCTTTTCATAATTTTTGTTTTTTTTCTCATTTCCATTTGCAGGCATGGACCGTGTCGAGAATCCATCAACCCATACTACGTCAACATTGGTCATGTTCTGGCCCCAGCCACCAGTGCCAATGACAGTGAGCAGCAGAGCATATCCAGTGACGCAGAGACACTTTCGCTCACAGACAGCAGTGTGTATGTATCTTCTCACCACACAAGAAAACACAGTTTTACCATTTGTTATATAATGGCAGGCTTAAACACTGTCTGACTCAGCAGTTTTAACAATAAAATAGTTTCCTGGACTGAACTCAAAATGTACAGCGAAATTAGTACAGTTAAATGTTTATTTGGCTGGACAATTGGACCAACTTGTCTAATATAAAGTATTAACTAAATGTTTCTTTTCCATAACCTTCACTTGCAAGCTGGAGCCCTAATTCGGTGTTTTATCTGGCATCAATTAAAAAAACTTTGATTTCAGTCACCATGTTGCTTAAATGAAGATTTGAAAAATACTTTAGGTGCAGTGTGACTCTGTGGAATTGAGCTGGAGCCTTCAAAGTGTGCACAGCTGGTCCCCCCCAAAAAATGTTTGAAGCGGAATGGATTAAAAGCTGCGATCAGTTAATTGGTCCTAAGCATTCAGCACAGGAGACTGTGAAAACCGCACTGACAGTTGCTACAAACTCTTACATGTAAAACATGTTGCTGTGATCTGCCTGACCACTTGTGATGCAGAACGAACGGCCATAATGCTGCAATAATCCCTCTCATGCTGCACAGGATAACAAAGGCACTTTTGGGTGTTTGTTTCAGAAGGAAAATGCTGTGTGAAGCGTTCAGCTTCAAAGCTGCCTCTGTTGTTTATTCATGAGGATGATTTATGAAAATATCTTTGTTGTTCATTCCAGAAATGGTGTTCCACCGTACCGATACCGCAAACAGCATCGCCGGGAGATGCATGAGAGTGCCAAAGCAAATGGGCGAGTGCCACTACCTCATTTTCCAGTGAGTTATTCATGGGATATTTCCCTTCCACCTCGCTCTCCGCCTCTACACCTCTCTCTTTGTAACTGTCTGTCTCTGCTTATTTCTCCTCTGCTCTGCCATTGGAAATGTGCATATTTTAGTTCAGCTGTGTTACAGCGCCTGTGATGGAGTATAAGAATAGCTGATGGTGAAAGAGAAGGCTGTCTAAATGCAGCTTGATGCCTTCCTAAGCTGTGCGCGCCGAAGCCTAGCAGACATGAAACCTCCCCTGTGACAGCCCGATGCCTCCCTCTGCAGCTTTATGCTGTCGCTTGGTAGGAAAGCCCTGGCCCTAATTAGGCCTGGGAGTAAAGAGTCCAATTAAAAAGCCACACATGGCACCCTACTGTCCTAAGTGTGAATTTACTATGCAGTGGGCTGCATGATGCTCACGTCACCTTGCTTAAACAAATATCTTATTTCCAATGTCCTTTTGTAATGAAAGATGATCTATGAACCCATGTTAACAGCTAGCAAAAGAGGAAATCTACTTATTTAAGAGATTACAATAGATATAAAGCCTAAATAACCCGTTAATATGTCAGGTTTATTTTGACATATGAGGCCAAGAAAGGTAGTTTCCAAACTTTTCCCAGCTTTGTTATAAAAAAAAAATCTAAATGAAAAACTGCTGCATTAATCTGACTGAATAAATGTACACAGTGTTAAACTAATACTTTGCTCAAAACCCTTAATTTAATATTCGAAATTCAATTTTCTTTTACAATATTTTCCCACTTTTGAAATGTAAACTGTAACAAAACAGATTACATTTGTACAACAAGAACAGAAAAGCAAAGCAGAGAAATCTAATCCGTTTTAGTAATATTCAAGGTGGTTAAATCTCGTTGCAGATTCATTCATATTTAAATTTACAGTCCCCCTTGGAAGCAACACTTTCAGTTCTGCCCCTTTCGTTGTTTCCTGCTTCTTTTCTTCAGCCTGGCCTCTGATGGCATGTGTGGGGTCAACCGTACTAAAACTGTTCTTAACCGACACACAAGGTGGTGGGAAGACATTCCACAGTGTGTGCTTACGGCCTGACGTTTCTTCCTCCAGCGCACAAACCGGATTCCAAAGGACATACACGTGGAGCCGGAGAGGTTCGCTGCAGAGCTGATCAAGAGGCTAGAGGGCGTCCTGAGGGAGAGGGAGGCCGAGGAGAAACTGGAGGAGAGGCTGAAAAGAGTGCGACTGGTATGATCATCTCACTTTCTGTTTCTGAAAGCATAAGCAGACTCACTGCAGTGACCTTTCTCTGTAGAGCTGCACAATTTCAGGAGCATATTTAATTCTAATAAAGCCGCTGAAAATTGCAATAACATTAGTGATTATGACTAATTCTCATTTTCCAGACATTTTTTCTTTCTTTGTCATTGCACAATGTCTCCACCACTCTATCTGCCACTAAAGAAATAAAGGACGATACACTCCGTTCAACTTAAATATACTATAGATCTGCAGAACATGAATGCGTAGGGCATGAAATATTATATTCTACCAAATATTTCATCCAAATAGTCCATTATGATTGGAATATTTCCCATATCTTGTGCAGTTCTAATTCACAATCAAGTAATTAAAATTCTGTTGATTTTGTTGGACATTTGAATATATAAAGATTTTTTTTAATTATAAAAATAGCTGAATACAAACCTAAAAACATTCTCACTAATATAGTATTAACAAAATAATACAATGAAATCTATTTCGAATGTTGACAGGGAGCAGACAGGAAAATGTCTGTGTTCAAGCAGTCAAGAGTGACAAAAGATTAGCATCATAATAGTGAAAATATTGATCTCAAATAGTATATTTTTGGACTTTTCATACTTTATTTTAGTAAGTACATAATTTGATAAGCCCACTATAGATGGCGGGTAGAAAATCAGGTTAAAGAAAATGATTAGAGGGTGAGTGAAGCCTGTTTCTGGGCCAGCCAGAGAGGTGTGGGGGTGTGTGTGGGTGTGTGTGTGTGTGTGCAGCCAACAGTCTTCTAATGTTCACAAACAAAGGAGACGTAAATCCGCCTGGCCTTAATGAAATAAACGAGGCCGGCCATTGGCGTGAAGAGTAAAAAGCAATATGAATCATGTGGAGGATTCTGTCCTTGGCCTGTCAGCAATCTGGCTTCCTGGATGAATCGGACGGAGCACCTGCACACTCGGCCACTTGTAAGCCTGGAAAAGTGAGCCAGGCCCGTTTGATGCCACTTGGAACACCGATGAAAAGGTTGCCGTTACCACAACTGATATTTCTCTCTACATGCGCTGCCAAGTATTAATTCTCTAGGTGGATAATTTATGTGGAGGCCTATGAAAGGAAAAGCTGTGGGTTTGTTTTATTGAAACCAGGAGCTAAAGATGAAATGATTCATATTGTGGCTACCTAGAGTAGGAAAAAAGAAGCTTTGGTTCTAGTTCTTTGGCAATTAAAATAACTCTTAAGCAATGTGCTGTTACATAAGAAAGTATCTAGATCCCTGCTTAAAATTTTTATTGGATGGAGATTTATTACGTAACTTCCTATGAAGGGAAATAGTTTTGTGACATTCAATTGATTAAATACCTTATGTCCATCTAAGCTTCTGAAGAAAAACAGATGAGCTGAAGATTAATACCAGAAATCTCTGGCATTTTTAAAAATCATTTTAAAATAATAGAATAATCCCAACCTTTGATAAAAGCTTGCATAATGGAAGAGAGAGGCGATTTAGCATTGCTCTTTGCATCGTCTCTCCTAGCTATTCAGAAGTTTTGGGTCTTCTCTTGAGCTTACCCAGTTTAGTTTCAATGACTGATAAATATAGTAAATATTTTTGTGGATATGAATAAATCTTTAGGTTCATTATTCCGCTCAGAGACTTTTTAACGAGGCTGCCATTTTGTCTTAAATGTCCTGCTTATTTCAAGACAGGATCTCATAGTAGGGATCCTTCACCCTACCAAACAACGGGGGAACTCATTCTTAGTTTCTCTAAGTGATACAACTGCAGTTTGACAAATTTGACATGTTTATGTCATTGCTACCAAAACAGAATTATATTTTTCCTGCATGTGTCAGAAATTATCAGCTGGTATGTAAACAGCTTTAATAGTTAGTATGGAGACTTGGTGAGCCTATATGCCACTCTTTACTGTAGAACCAGTGAAAATTTTTGGATGTTTTTTTAACCTTCACTACCATCTTCCTCACTGCACATGGTAGCAAAGTAAACTCGAACCCGTGTCCAGATTTGCAACGAATCCAGTTGTTGTAATCCTTTTTTAAACTGTTGTTCTTATCGTATCTGTATCTTGGTAATTTCCAAAACTATTAGCTGGCCGTATATCAACAATAAAACATCTATAGAGTTTGCCTTCTGTTCTGGCTGCATTACGACATTCCTGGGACTTAAATTATTGTAGGGAATATATTTCCATATACATGACCTTATTAAATCTAAATATTCAACATAGTAATCAGAGGTCCTTTTAACTTTCAGAATAAAACTGGACCATTACCAAACATCTCCGAATTTCTCCCCATCTCCTGTTTTATTTAGTTAGATTTTTCTTTTTAATTTCATGCACATCCTCTTTTCCTTTTTCACCATCTTCTCTGCCCCTATTATAAATGCCTGTAGCATCCCACCCAGTAAATCCCCCCTGAGCAGATTCTGTCAGAGCACAGTTTTGTCTCAGTCAGTCAGAGCTGAAGCTGAGTCGGCTGCAGTTGTCATGACACAGAGGGAGCACAGAAGTGCTGTGTGCATACTGATAGACGGTGCTCATGGTTTGTCTCCTCACATCTGCAGTCAGAGGGAAAAATAATAAATTTATTAGTGGTATGGGCAAAACCTGCCACCTACAGGTTGAAATAGGAACAACATGTACAGTTGGGTTAAGTGGAATATCAGAAATCTCCTATTTATAAAGTGATAATTTATATTTGTTTGTAGATTTTTTTTTTGTTTTGACCAATTTCTTTATGTTATTTTTTGTTATTAAAGGAGGAAGAAGGAGATGAAGTGTCCTCGCCCTCATCATTATCCAGTCAAAGATTCCCACCTAGTGCTTATTCACTGAATTACAACCCCCGCTATGCTGACATCACATACAGCAGTCCTTTTGTCCAAGATGCTCACGAGGAAAACCCAGAGAGTATCCTGGATGACCACGTCCAGCGGGTCATGAAGACGCCCATCTGCGAGTCTCCAGGAACCGGGCGCCACTCCCCCAAGTCGCGCTCTCCAGATGGTTTCTCAGGGATGAGAGGGGTGGCACAGTCAGGTCAGGGGAAACATTCAGCCAGACACGGTTTGAAAGGAGAGACGAGCCATGCGTACCACCACAAATATGTGCCTCACAGTCACACGACTGCGGTGGACCCTGAAGGGGCCACGCGTCCACACGGCAACCCCGCCTGGAACCTGGAGACAAGCTATTACGGCTCAAAATCTCGAAGCTATGCAGACGGCATGACATCTAACCCTGTGGAGCACATAGGCTACAGGTGTGGTGCAACTTTAATTGTTTTATTCCTTACTCACATCTACAGAATCCTTGTTTTCTACTCATCAGTTCCATTTTTCTGTTATGCAGCAGCAAAACTGGCCCGCAGTGTAAAAGGGCGTTCAAGAGAGGCGAAGAGACGAGAGCTTATGATGTGCCATGGCCTGCAGAGGAAGTGGAGAAAAAACAAAAGATCCTGTTGTGGCTGATGGAGGGACAGAAAGAAATGGCTCAACAAAAAAGAAGCCCACATGGGTCAGTGATTTCTTACTTTAAGCCAGAAATCGCATTATATTGGTATAAAAGTGACAAATGTCTCACATTGTGAGAAAGCTCTGTTTTTCCTCTCAAAATATCTAATTTAAATTCAGTATGAGTGCTTTAACCGCTCATATTCTTCACATTCAGGAGTGTAAGTGGGTCCAAGAGGACTTCGAACCATGAGGGATTTCGCCTCGGCTCCTCAGACAGATCAGGGTCCATGCATTCATGCCTCAGTAGCCAAGGGCGCAGCAACGTGCAGCCGTTTCACCCATTCATCCAGGACCCTACTATGCCTCCTAACCCGGCTCCCAGCCCCCTCATCCAACTGGAGGAAGTGTGTCGACGGCTTGAAGAGGAAAAGCTGAAGTCTGGATCTCTTCAGCCCAAGCAGAGGTAACAAGAAAGAAAAAAATATCTTATTCCCGCAGTTATCAGTGCGGTTAGTCAGTATAGTCTCAGAACAGAAAAAAGAAAGAACTGTTGGCTTTGTCCAGACAGTTTTGCTTTTGTTTGTTTCTTTTGGCTGCTATGTGTCTAAATTGGGGTTGTTCGGTCCTCCAGGTATGTGATGGAGGTGATCCAAAGGGGTCGCGCAGCAGTCAGGCCTGCACCGGTCCCTCTGCTCAACGTGGTGCCCGCCGTTTCAGACAGCGAGCTCTCCGAGCCAGAGTATGTCTAATGGTTCGCTCCAGTAATGACGCCAGAACTCTCCTTGTGGTTCACGTCCAATACACTGCCCCAAACCTTAACCCTGTTTATCACTTGTTTTTGACAGTTTCAGGTGTTTAGTGGATAATTACGCACATTCAGGCACTGAAGCAACCTATGCATATAAAACAGCAGAACAGAAGAGACTTTCTTACATATTTGACCAGACTTTGAGCCTCAAAGAACAGCTACTAAAAGGGTTTACAGAGGAAGTAATTGTTGTTCATGTTTGAGCAAAATCAAAGAGGCTAGAGTATTACAGATGCATACCAAATCAGCTTGTGATGTTTTCTGGAAAACATGTTTTTGTTTGATGCCCGTCTAAGATGGGTACGAAACAGATGGTGGGGAATGTGTTAGACTAAGATGAAGAGACCCTCTGGATCTCTTGGCAGATCCAGAGGGTGAAGCCTTCATGTCAGCCTTCATGTCAGAGTTGCAAGAACAGAAAACCTCTCAGGTTTTAACAACATAACCTTAAGCAAGATATTAGGAAGATAAAAGGAGTGATTCAGCTGATTTTAAACAATGATTTCAAATCATTGTTTTGAAATTAGCAACTCTGTTCAGGTTTTTACAAAGGAAAGAGACATACATGCTCTTCAGGGAGGTAAAAATCATCTCACACTGTCTATCAGTATAGAGTCCTGATCCTTGATAGATGTTGAGTTGTGGTGGTGATACTGATTAGTTGGCATCTCTTGCCTTGCCACTTGCATGTTGCCATCTGTGAATGAACAGAAGACAGATGGATTCACTGTGGTGCGACGTACAAACACCAACATGTTGGCTATATGCTTCATTAGATTCATCATCAGATTTGCTAATAAACCTCTTCAAGTATGATTTTTTCTGCCTAAAGTCAATAACAGACTTTACATTTAGCATGACAAAACAATATAAATGTTATTTCAGCTTCTTATCCTTTTGGCAACTGCCACTGTAACAGTACTTTAATTAATCTGGTTTTTGTCTTATATTCTGTGTTTATGTATCTGTGTTATTGCAAGCAACACCGTGGATGGATACTGTGCTGTCCTCTGCTTTGCATGTGTTTTTTCTGCTCTTTGCTATCTATCTTGTGTCACTTTCAGTAGAGAGCAACTCCTTTGTATCACAGTCCTGTTCATGCATTTTTCCCCTCCATGTTTCATTAGCATCTCAGATAAGGTCCATTTACTTTACTTTATGAGGTAAACGAGCAGACGCACTTGCAAATCTTAAGCTCCGGAAGAAGTTTTAACTTCAATCCACTTAACCTCACTTTTTGTCATTTTACTCTCAAAAGAGCACGGACTTGTTCTCAGGAAAACCTCTGTGTGTTATGTAGTCACGACAGTTTTCGGTTTCTTCAACTGCCATTTGTGTGGTATGAAGTTGCAGAGTTGTCCTCTATATATTTTGTTTGTTTGCTTTTAAGCGATACCAATTTTCTCCTGCTTTGGAAATGTGTTGGAGAGAAAGAGAGCTTTGTGTGTTTTGACATATTTTCTTTGTTTTACATTTTCAGACATAAAGCCACTAAAAAGCAATCGTGTGAGAATATTACTGTGGCCTACTACTTTTGCGAGGAGCTGATACCGTACAGGACGTCTGTCAGAGGGAGGGTTGTCACATTGGGCCAGTTCAAAGAACTTCTTACAAAGAAAGGAAACTACAGGTGGGATTTAAACAATGTCGGCTGCATCTCTGTGTAAAATAGCATCTTTTATTGATTTCAAATGGCCAATTATTTTAAAAGTTAGTCGACAGAAGAAGCTTTTTGTATAAAGCATGATTTAATCAGAGACAAAATTCAGTCTTTTTCAAGGCTACTGCAGTTGAGGTGAAATGTTTATGTAAACTTGTCTATGTTTATGTAATCTGATTCCTTTCAATTGGAACTTCAACATTTCCTTTTGTGGAAAACAAATACATTAATGTTTTTTTTTTGTTTGTTTTCTTTAGATATTATTTCAAGAAGGTGAGCGATGAGTTTGACTGTGGGGTGGTGTTCGAAGAGATACGTGAGGATGATGCCGTCTTGCCCATCTTTGAGGAAAAGATCATCGGGAAAGTTGAAAAGGTTGACTGATGTGAATGCGGAAGGGGAAAGAAGGCAAAGTTGAAGTGGAGAGCAGAAGCTGAAGTGGTGAGAAGGAAGTGAGAAACAGAGATCAGAGGAAAGTGTGACAGCAGGTATGGATAAGAAGTGCTGAAGAGAAGACCTCATTCACATTTTTTGGAGTTCGATGTAGCATTGTAAAGTTTTCTAGACAGATGAAGAACAAAAGGACTCCTGAAGCTGCATATTTTTGATAAAGATATATCAGAGGAAGCCTTTCCTAAAGTAGCAGCACTTCCAATTTTTTAAATGTCCAGGTGCCAGATATGTACAGTTTGTGTTAAAAGGGTAATCACTTTTTTTATTATTATTATTATTGTATTTCATCTACTTAAAATGAAATGGTTGAGTTTTATTAAAATGATTCTCGGGTTAAAGGTGATAGAAAATCCTTTTCAAAGCCGACATTTTTTCTTTTTGACTTGAATGTTTGTGATCTTCTAAGTGCTTTTATATGTTATCAGAACTTTATTTTGATAGGCTGCTTGTTTATCCACATGTTGTGAACACTTTTTCTCAGTTGAGGTTTTCTTAATCTTACAGACGCCTCAGAATCTTTTGGCACAGTTTGGAAGGTTTAATGTCATTTAAGATATTTAACGGACACTGAAAGAAATTTCATATGAAATTAAGCTATTTATTACAAGAATATCAGAACTGACGCAGTTGTGTAAAATATTTCTGGTGTTCCTGGTTTGGTGTACACTGACTGGCAATATAGCTAACACCATTTTTAGGTGACAAGATTTATTTATTTTTTTTTGCCCAATAGCAGCAAAAAGTAACAAAACAAAAATGTGATGCAATGACTTCTAAACTTTAAAAAAGAAAAAGAAAAATTGGAATCCAAATGTGAATCTATGCAAAATTATCACAAAAAGTATTTGCCCCTTGGCATATTTCTTCTAATTTTTCCCTTTTGGTCACTTTCCTTCAGATCATCCAAGAAATTTTTATATCAAGCACAACCACAGTAGAGACAAAATGTTTTCAAATTATTTATGTAAGAAACAAAAGCTCTCCAAACCAATATGGCGCCCTATGCGCGGAGGCGTAATTACCCTCCAAACATTATAATTGGTTGTGTGACTCTTGCCAGCAAAAACTACCATCAGTCTTTTAACTAGCAGAGATTCTTTTAAATATTTTTTTTTTAATCTTTGACTATGTAGTTACTATTGAATGATATTTTATGCTTAAACATTTTGATGTTAATGCTATCTGTAAAACTAAAAAAGCAGCTGTTTTACTGGTAGGTTATAAAAAGAAAATCCCTGAAACTTTTGTTGGTTTTCTTTTTTGCATTTGACTTGCAGTCAGTAATTGTCATTATGTTTCTTTTCCAAGATTTCTTAAAGAATGAACTCCATGATACATATGTTGTTGCAGTATTTCTTTTATTGCAACTTTAAACCTTGAATAACTCTGTAGTCTGTAAATCAATGAAAATGCAGGCTGATTCCTGACCGGAAGCCTTCTCTGTGTGCCTGGCAGGAGTATTTTGATCTATATGTGATAAACACATTTTGCACCAAAGAAAAAAAAAGATATCCTTCGGAACGACCCATTTAAACGTCATTTTACAGCAGCACTTTATATCCCAGTTGCTGCTTTTTCATAGTAGAAAACACACTGAAGACCTAACCTGTTTTTATGATTGAGATTTTCTTATAAATATCAGCAAAGGACTGAAGAAATACTTGATGAAGCTTGCAGAGTTACTGTTTTCTTTCTACTCGATGAGTAAAATGCCTCTGTCATTTTACGCCTACCATCCTGGCCATGTAAAGACAATACTAAGGATATTTTCTGCACTGAAATGGCACAAAAACTAATGCTAATGGCTCTGTGTCAGCTAAGTTTTCAAAGACAAGATGGGGATTCAAGGCCACCACATTTGTTTTGTTTTTATTTCTTTTTTTTTTGTTTCCCCACCAGGGGGCTTTTTGTGGGCTCTAGTGTCCCTTATTTGACAGTAGGCTGACAGGAAGGGGGTAATGAGAGGGGGGAAGACATGCGGCAAATATCGTCGGGTCCGGGAGTCGAACCCGCGACGGCCGCGTTGAGGACCGAAGGCCTCCAAATGTGGGTCGCGCTAACCCCTACGCCACCACGGCACGCCCAAAGTAGTTTTTTTTTAAATATAATTTTTTTATTTATTATTTAATTAATTTAAATGGACTAAATAAAACAAAAAACTTAAGCAAGATTTTGAGTTCCATTTTTATAAGCTTATATTTAGTTTCTTCACAGTTGCTAGGTGACAGTACATACGTACATCAAAGTAAGGGCAGGAATATATCCGAGGGGGTCAATTTTAAAAAAGGAGACTTTAGCAGATAGCCAACTTTCACAAAGGCAAGATGTATTACAGTAAGTGTGCTCTGTTTTATCAGCCAGTCAAAAACTCACTAAAATCTCCAA